>OY757929.1:6122582-6370780 GCA_963585895.1 Sepioteuthis lessoniana | reverse complement strand
ATGTATAAATGTATTATATATATATATATATATATTATATATATATATTATATATATATATTATATATATATATATATATAATATATATATATATTATATATATATATTATATATATATATTATATATATATATATATATAATATATATATATATTATATATATATATTATATATATATATATTATATATATATATATATTATATATATATATATATATATATATATATATATATATATATTATATATATATATATTTATATTATTTATTTTATATATATTATCTATTATATTATGCATATATTATATTATGTTATATATATCTCATATTATATTATATGATATGATATATATATTTATATTATATATATATTATATATATATATATTTATAGTATTTATTTTATATATATATATATTATCTATTATATTATGCATATATTATATTTTTATATATATCACGTCATATTATTTATTTCATTATATATTATACATATAAATGTATTATATATATTTCTACATATATCATGTAATGTATATATAAATATGTATATATACTTATTATGTTATGTATAATATCTATATATTAATATATATATATGTGTGTGTGTGTGTACATATTATGTTGTATATAATGTATAAATTGATATATATATATATATATATATATATATATATATATACATATATATATATATACATACCAATATGAAATATTTCATATATAATATATATATATTTTTTTTTTCCTGAGCCTGTATGAGAGACAAGGTAAAAGATGAAATAAGAAAACATATGCACATCTCATATCCCGATTTTACAAGCATGTCTGAGAGATAGAGAAGAGAAAAAAATAAAAGGATAAAGAAACACACACGCATGTCACGATTTTCATGAGCATGTATGAGAGAAAAAATTTTTTTTTCTTTGTTTTTTTTTTCCTCTGTAAATAAAGCATCAAAAATAAAATACTTTGTAAACCATCTTTACTAAAAGAAATTCGAACTTGGTCAATACTTGAAGAAGAAGATGCAGATCAAGAAGAAGAAGAAAACGATGAAGATGAAGATGAAGAAGCCTTCTGAGAGTCTGCAGACTCACATCAGAAGTGTTCTTTGAGAACAGCAGATTCCAGCCAGGGGAATGGTAATATATGGCGAACCGGATAAAGTCCTCTTGCAGGAATGAATGAATCACCTTTTATTTTCTGTTATATTTGTCTGCGTTCATACGCCCCCCCCCCGCCATCTCGCTCGTTCGCTCGCTCGCTCGCTCATTGTAGGCGTATGCCTGCGAATCCGTCCGACACAAATTTTTAATTTTTTAATACAACTGTTTTTTTTCCAACAGGAAATAATTAAAAACACAATAATCTAAAAGCATGACACAGACTCGTTATGAATTGCTTTCAGGTTCTGTACCAATGTAAATGGCGCCACAAAACTCTTATGTCATGCATGAACGTATTTGGTTCTAAGTTAGCTAAAAATAACAAAAGCTGTAAATTACAGGAACTTGAAGATGAAGAAACTTAATCATAAACATTTACTTAATGGAGGTGCTCGTGGTGTAATGGTTATCGTCGTAGGAAATGGACACGGCGACACGAGTTCAAATTCTGGACGAGACTGATTGCATTTCACATAGCACTAATACCCAGGTATGAATCCAATTATTCTCCCTCCAGCTATGGGTAAATAGTAGGGCAGACTGGGTTCTTCAGCCTTGGTGAGGCAACTAGTCTAGGAGAAGAAAAACTTTGAATTCAAACCTGTTAAACTCCGCTTAAAAATTGACCTTGTGTCATATCCTACCCAAGCGGAGGGGTTGGGTAAATATGATAAACATTTACTTCTTTCTAAAATGCAAAATAGAAATACGTATCGGCCGTAGGGGGGAACGTACAATAATAGGCTGGTCGGCGAGGCTTAGAATACGACGACTGCATCCTGTGCATGGGTGAGACATCCCGCTCCCAAAAAAGAGGTGTCTTGGTAGTGACATAAGACTGTATCTGATGGTGAGACTCTTGTTCTTGTGATCTGGAGAGTATAGAATATTCCTTTATTATCATTATTCTCAGGCCCACTTTGTCCCCGAGTGATAAGAGTCCCACCAATGGGTCAAATAGATCTGTATTGAAATAATTCGTATTATATTGTTATACTCGATACCATGTAACAGTAAGAATCGTTATTTGAAGTTATAACACCTCATCATATAACTGTGAGCATCTCATTTAGAATATTTGATATCATATAACTGTGAGCAAAAAAAAAAAAAAAAAAGCTGAATAAACTACACAAAAACTCTCGATATAAACGTACGTAATTTTCTTACCTCTTGAAATAAAATAGCCCCAGACGGGTTGATATACCATTAAATCAATCAGACTATCATATAAAAACTGATGTATGAGGACTTTATTTATGCAATCCTAACCCTTCAAAAACGGCTCACCATAATGAGATCCTTTTTACACTTAAGATGTTCTAGCTTTGAAAATAAAACAATTTTCAGTCAAAATTGCAAATGAATGATAATTTTATGGGGATTGTGTTTATGCGGAACATAACATTCGAATAATTTAATGTTCAGATATGAAAGATGTGACTATGGTATTCTATGTATAAATATTAAGAAGTAGTCGTATTTGTTAATGGCCAATAATATGGGCCAAGCAGCAGAAAGCATTGATCTCTGTGCGAATGCATATTTTTTAAAAAAAAAAGAGCTATCTCCGCTCTAATTGAGTGGCCTCTAAAATTTACTGTCTAGTTCATGTACCTTGGCAGCAATATCTTATCTACTGAAAGTGATACCGATATACACTTAGCGAAAGCGTAGAATGCTATTAACAGGTTATCGATCATATGGAAATCCAATCTCTCCGATAAAATAAAACGGGATTTATTTCAATCTGTGACTGAGTCCTTACTACCGTATGGATGCACCACATGGACACTAACAAAACTCAGAGAGAAAAAGCTAGATAGCAGCTTCACAAGAATGTAGCATGCTGTCTTGAACAAAACCTGCAAGCAATGACCCACAAAACAGCAGCTGTACGGCCACTTACCTCCCATCTCAAAAATCATCCGGGTCACTGCTGAAGAAATAAGGACGAACTCATCTGTGACGTTTTCTAGATGATTCCAAGACATAGACACGCCAGCATAGACTCACGTATATCAGCTTTGTGTAGACACTGGAGCGATGGATGCTAGGGACGGATAGCAATAAAGAGAATCAGGGAACTCTGTGCTGTCGGTGCGACTTGATGATGAAGTTAATTTAGAAATGAATATTCGTAAATTTAAATTAATAAAATAATCCTAAAACATGTGCGGTCAGTTGTTCTTTCTTTTTTTCGTTATTGTTGTTGTTGACACAAAGTTTAGTAAAAGAAGCACAACCAGAAGAAAAAGAAAGAGGAAAAGAGAAAGTGAAAAAGAAAGCTTTCAAAACAGATTCTCTATGTAAAGTCGAAAAATGACTCGGCCGAAACGTATTAACAAAAAGACTGAAATCATCAATAATTTCAATGATTTTTAATGAATCCTTACACGTTTAGCGATATGATATTGTTATCATTGCTATTTTTAGCGAAGAAATGTATTCTTGCGCGTGTTGCTATTCCCTCGCTAAGTGTTGTTGGTAAATTAAGGAGGAGGTGGAGAAGTAAGAAGATACCGTTAGATTTTATATGACGGTTTTTAATGGCTGCATGGAATAAAGGGTTTACGTTTATGCGGCAAGTCTCGTAGGAAGGAAAGAAGTAAGGAAACGAAATGAAGTTATAATAGAGGTGAGAAAGATTTTTGGCAGCTAAATGCCTAAGCGAAAAGTGCATCGTTAGGTTAAGGCATTGTTGAATGTGTGAAGGAATTATGTTCGCCATAGTGCAGCAAAAGTCGTGTTTGCTGTTTGAGGACAGAAACGTTTGTAGTCACCGTGAGTTTGTGGTTCTGGTTGTTTCGGGGAGAAGCGTGAATGTTTCCAGAAAATGTTGCCCAGAGGTGAAGTAGCTAGGCGCCAGAGCAGAATTTTGCATCGCAGTCGACAGCCAATTTTGGGGGTGACGTAAAGTTGTTCCTGTGTGTGGCGTATTGAATTCAGCTAATTCATATTCAACTGAGAACCCTTGGTCTAAGAGAATAGACGCAAGGGGTCCATAAATTAGACAGCTTCCCTCATCCTGGTGTGATGCTGCTGCTATTGAAGAGCAGACAGTGAGACGTCTGTCCTGAACGAAGAAGTTCTGCGAAAGAGAGAGTGTTTGACGGCTTCCCCAATTTGTGCTGCCCGGAAAGATGGTCCGGAGTGAATATGATAAGTCATCCTGATTGGGTGAAATTATACGTCGACCCTAACGGTCGAATTAAATTACGCGCCAAACAAAAATACGAAGTTCTTTCTGCTACACACGATTTCAGAAAATATGTGAAATTGTTAAAAATAAAATGGAATGCTTGCCGTGAGTGATCACTTTCGGTTCCTTTGTTTAATGCCGTATCAATTTCCCAGGGTTATTTGATGCCAAAGCGACCCTTGTAGAAGTATAGCATTGATACTATTCAACCCATTAAGATACGAAGGTTCATAGCTTTCTTAAAGGGTATTAGTCCGAAAATGAATGCAATAACGGGGCTGTAATTCAAACTTGTTTACTTCGAGGCCGCACGTAAGACATTTTGCCATGATTTTGAAAATTGAAAATAAAACTTACTAATTATATTATACAGTGCCCCATTCATACGGCCTTGTTCCACATCAAAACAAAAAGCTTAGTAAATTATTACTAATTACACTACGAAACATGAATTTTGTTCCAAAATAGCATGCCATTTTTTTAAATTGCTTATATTGGTATTGAAAATGGTCATTATTTTCTTCAAACGTTACCATCGTGCCCTGGATACCACTCTCAAAACAAATTTTGTTCTTGGATAATATATACTAATTTTAATTGCTTCTGTTGTAAAAATATAGAAATTGACTCTTATTCCCTTGAAATTTTGCTTTGTTGCCTTGGGTTTTAGATACTATTTTTTTTCTATGTTATATTCTCTTTCTTAAATTGCTCATGTTTAAAGGTATAGAAAATGGCCATTATTTCCTGGATAATGAAATTTTTCAAGATTAACCTATTTATATGTAAAAACGAGCAAATTTGCACATTTTTATTTTCATAATGTCTGAATAAGAAAACACGAATCAAAATTTACATTTATTTATTCTAAATTTATACAAAAATATTTTGAAATGAGTCGTTTTCCGAAATTTATAACTTTCACGTATCGGTTGTCAAATACGGTCGATCATCAGGTTTTAGATTTTTCATTACCCAGTTGAAAAAAACAAAATTTGAAGATAAAAATATTTTTTCTATCTGGTTTTGGCATGAATAATTGGGAAATAATACTTTCTACTCTGGAACAAGTAAAAATGTTGTTACATAGAGTTAGCGTTCATAGTTGTTCGTGGTGGAATGGTTATCGTCATTGGAAATGGATACGGCGACACGAGTTCAAAACCTGGACGAGACTGCATTTCACAAAGCACAAATACCCTTGGGAATGTCATGAATTACATTATTCTCTTTCCAGCAATGAGTAAATTGTAGGGAAGACTGGGCTCCTCAGCCTTGGCATGTCAACCGGTCTAGAAGAAGGAAAACTCTGAATTCAAACCTTTTAAACTTAAGATTGACCTTGTGTCGCATTCTGCTCGTACATAGTGTTATCGATTAAGTAATCCAGAGAGTAATTCATTATCTATTTTATCATGTTTCTTTGGGAATCGCCATTTAATTGAATACTAATATAGACCTTTGTGACACTTTAAAATCATAGAACCTTTTCTCCTCCTCTCTTTTTATTTCCTGCTGTTTTTTTCTGTCTACTTTCCCACAAAAGTGAGACCTTTCTCTCTCTCTCTCTTTTCTTACTCCCTTTTTCTTATTTCCTGTCTACCTCTTGCTCCCTGTGAAAGTGACGACTCTGACAATCGGCAGTCAACGCAGCCGGTCTCAGAAATTTATGTCTTTGTGTCCGAATGCTCACCTTCTCTTCATTCCGTCTCATGTGACTAACGGATGCCTCGCTTTTTGCAGTGATAATTTACAGTTGGTTGTTTGGCTTTTATGGTATATCAACCCTTCTGGATTATTTACTGCTCATTCCTGTTTGTGTATATATATATATACACACATATTAAATAATAGCCCTTATGGTAAGAAAAAAAACCCGGCAAGTGATTTGAAGATGAAAATATACAACGAATCACTGTCAAGGGGAAAAAATATATATTGGAAAAAAATAAGAAAAGGCCAACCTTGTCATACCAATTGAAAAAAAAATCAAAAGACACGCAATTGCTTGGTCAAAAGAAAAAACCACCGTTAGGGCTGCTAAGCTACAATACAAAAAGTGCTCAATACTAAGTAGAGCAAAATAGTAATGATAATTATCGTTACTATATATATATATATATGGTTTAGTATCCCGTCTAGGACACTCTTTGGAGAGGGTTTTACCCTTCTGCAAAGATGCAGTCAGCGCATTCTACATCCCCAACCAACTGGGCTAGACGATTTGCATTCTACTTTTTATAAGATTTTGTAAGAAGTGGGTTCGATCTGAACTAGATGCTTTATATTTTCGGCTATGTGCAAATCTAAGACGTTTCTTCTAAAATTTTTCTAATTTTTTTTTTTGTTAAAGTCTATAATTTTTTCCTCTCAGTTTTGGATTATTCTATAATATTTTTCTCTACGTGGCTTAAGGAATATTTTATGAAATCTAAATGTTCAGCTATCAAAGAAAAATATTTTGCGTATTAACTATTATTAGTTTATTTACTGCTAAAGAAAAAGATTAAGTGAATATCTTTTAAGTTTGGTTTCATTCTTTGATGGTATATCACACTTCGTGAGTTATTTAATGCCAAATTCATCCTTCTAGAAGGACAGTAGTGGTACTATTTAGCCCATAGCTGGGAGGATAAGGGGGTTCATATCTTTCCCAAGGATATTTATCCGAAAGTGAATGTAATAGCGCTGCTGGAGTTCGAACTCACTTACTACGATTCCGCAGATCATCGCTTTAACCATTACACCACAAGCACACCCCAGCTATCTTTTTTGTGTGCTAATAATTTTTACCAGAGGTCGAAATTTGATAACAATGTTTTTGAGTAATCATTTTCAAAAAATTGTTTGGGTGATGAAGAAAGTGATATTCCTTGTTATCACACTAAACTGCATCGAATGGTGTGGCTCCAGTTCAGCAGATCTGGGAAGTGTGAAATACTTTTTCATTACAATTACTCCCAGGCCCACAGTGATTCGAAGTGATAATACCTGTTAGGCTCCTATCAAATAGACCTGTTTAAAAATTATTCGTATTCGATAGGACTATATGCAAATCCCACCCCCCAGAAAAAGCAAAACAAAAGAACAACAACTAAAGAAACGACTTGACAAAGATGTAAATATGAATGTACAATGAACGCGATTCCCTAACCTCTAGGCATAAAATAAACCTAGATAGGTTGATATGTCGTTGAAATCAATCTATCAATCAAACTTTTTTCTACTTTTTTGTCAATGAATTTTTAGTAACAAGACAAATTTGTTGTCTTGCCCTGTCACATTAAGAAAGGAGTAAGAAAAATGAGTGGACGAGATTATTGATGAGTTCCAAAAACTTTAATGACAGCTTGAAAGAAAACCCTGTACTGTGAGTCGTACAAAGGGAAGAAAGTTGCGGATGTTAGAGCAGGAATTAAGCGTCCAACTTGAAGTTTCGAGGACCAGTTGGTCTAGAAGCTGTGGTGTGACATGTTGTTTGTTGATTTAGTGTTTAGTTCCCCCACCATTTAATGTTGTTTTATTCTTGAAAAGGCAAATGAAGTAAAGATGTGAAACGACGTGTACGAAAGAACATTCAAAACAAAAGCAGTACAAACAAAATTAAATTTATACATCAAGAAATACATCAATTGAAATATTTTAAAACATTACGAATGTTCTACTACAGTCTGTCAAATATTCCTCTGTGTGTGTGTGTGTTTTACTAACACGAATACTATGAAAAAAAGACTAAATTATAAAAGTGTCCTGTAGATTATAAGATGCATGTTGACAAAGTATTTCTACAGAATTTTAATTATGCATGTTAGGAGGAACGTGTCTTCTCCCATGTTGGTTGTTTGTTTTTTTCGGTGGTTTGACGAAATTTCTGTCGTTGTTTTCGAGGCTGGAGCAAGTCTAACCGTAAAGGTAGAACAAGGAAAAAATAGTTGCATATTTCGTGGGGTTGACTGCTGGAAGTCAAAATGTAAGAGAGAGAGTGTGTGTGTCGTCTCTGTGAGTCAAAATGGAGCGAGTGAGTTGTCTCTGTAAGTCGCAGTGTAAGTCGAAATGGAAAAAATGAGTTCTTGAAAGACGAGAGTATATATAGGCAATTCTTGTTATGCAGTCGGCTCCAAAATCACGGACGTAGTTGTGAGCACAAACTATGTGACTTTCCTGACCAACAGATTCCCGAGATTGATTAGTTTACCGACGTCCGCCATCTTTGTTTCGAGAGCAAGTGGCATCACGGCCATTTTGAAATATAGGAGTGTAAATCCTATAAAAGAATGATCTTGTAGAGAAAACAATGGTCCAAAAATTGAATACGCTTTTCTCATGTTGAAGTTGGTCTGTTCTGCTGCTAGAATGAGCGAGGAAGAGAGGAAGAGAGCATCTACACTGCCTTTTATATTGACCGGGAAAGTCATCTGAGTAGAATGGCATAAATCATCCTCATTGATCGAAATATATAAATCCAAACTTCAACGGTCAAAATAATTCCCGCGCCAGACAATAAATTTGAAATTATTTCTTTCTACTTCAAATTCTATTTTTCTTCTTCTTCCATATTTGGTTATTTCTTAATTTTCTGTTGTATGGCTCGGCAAAAACTACCGTTGATATGAATAATTTAATTTACTTTGTTTAAGATATATTTTAATGAACCCAGTATGTTTAATTTGTAGGTAAAATGGATAAAATAAAATAGATAAATGAAATATTAGTAAAGAATTAAAAAGAAACAAAATAAATACATTTTTCCCGTGAGGTTAAAAATACAAGAACAATGAAAGGTTTTTTGATGATCACCACCCAATGCATTTCAGTCGGACATGTTTTTCGAGAATTCCCATTTGAGGGACTCTGAAGTAGGTGAACATCACTTAAGTGTTCGAATTCCATAATTTCTGCAAATTAAATAATTGTTGAGTAATATTTTTGAACGATGTAATACCATACTCCACTTTGTTGGAGGGGATTAGACTAGGCTGAATGTATCCCCGGCTGAGGGGTGAGACTCACCTCCAAAAAAGGAGTTTCCTCGCTATGACACTAAGCTTAATCCGATGGTGATTTTCCAGTTCTGGAACCCTGGGAAATATGGAGTACTCCATCATTGCCATTACTCCCAGATCCGCTCTGACTCCTGATTGGTAGTACCTGTTAGGGTCCTATCCATAAGTCAAATAGATATGTTTGCGAATTATTTCTATTCGATAAAACCTGTTAACAAAAACAAACTCTTGAGAAACAAGTATATAAAAAATGTATATGTAAATATACTATAACATGAGGGCAGATAATATTATCATTTAAACATAAATGGCAGTTAATGTTGTAGAGTTCTGCTGCCTCTTGTTATATTAAAAGAAAGAAAATAAAATAATGAAGGCGTTGATACTGAGGGTTTTCAATCTAATAGTTTAATGACAGCTTAAGAGGAAGTTTTTCCTTGTGCCGTGAGTTGAAGAAGATAGAAAGACAGTTGTAAATGGCTGTGCGGGAATTAAGTACTTAGCCAGATGCTTCGGGGTCCATTTGGTTTAAGAGGGAGAAATAATTGACCAGGAAATGGTTTCCTAAAAGAAGCAGAGGAACAAATGTTGAAGTGCGCTCTCTCGAGATGAAAAGTCCGTCTGCTGTTGGAATCGTCCAGGGATAGAGAGAAAAATGTTATTTCTGGTGGCGGCTGGTCTTACCTTGCTGCCAGCCAGGAGGAAAGGAAAAGAGAGAGGGCGAGCATGGATAGTGCTGCCTTTTATGGTACCCGG
The DNA here is from genome assembly GCA_963585895.1 of Sepioteuthis lessoniana. Lineage (NCBI taxonomy): Eukaryota > Metazoa > Mollusca > Cephalopoda > Myopsida > Loliginidae > Sepioteuthis > Sepioteuthis lessoniana. Next base: position 6,360,651 of record OY757929.1, on the reverse strand, counting down.
GGAGGTGTGCCCGGGCAAAATAGCATCGGTCATTCTCATTGGATGAAATGTATAATTTCAAAACTCCAACGGTAAAAACAATTCCCGCACTAAATAATGGTTTGAAATTCTTTCTGCTACAATACAATAAAGGCAATTCTCTAACCTCTACGCATGAAATAACCCTTGATGAGGTGACATGTTATTATAATCAGTTGATCGATTTTTTTTCCAATTTTTTTTTTTTTTTTTTTTGTCGATGAATTTCATTTTTTTCCTTAATTGTGGGTTATTAGATAATATTTTACTTTGAAAGGCTTTGAAAAAAAAAACCCTTTAATTTAAATGATTTTATCTACTTTGTTAAAGGAATATTTTATGGAGTCTGAATGTTCAGTTATTAAAGAAAAAATGCTTTGTGTCTTATCTGTTATTGGTTTATTTACTGCAAGATAAAAAAAAACAAAAAAACCCCCCAGCTAAGTGAACGTTTTTAAGTGTGCTAATTGCATCAATTTTGGCAGGAGAAATAAATTTTTAAAAAATATGTTTTTGGGGGATATTCTTATTTTATTCTATTGATTAATTGATTTTAACGGCATACCAACCTGTCAATCATTATTTTATGCCAAGAGGTTTGTTTGGGTTTTGCGTTCATTGAACATTCATATTTACATTTTTTGTATATTTGTTTCTTCAGAGTTTTTTTTTTCTTTTTGCACACGGTCCTATCGAATACGAATAATTTTCCAACATGTCTATCTGACCAATCGATAGTAACCTAACAGGTTCTATTATTCAGTTAGAGTAGATCTGGGAGTAATATTAATGAAGAGGTACTCCATACTCCCCAGATCTCCACAACTGGAGTCTCACCGTCAGATGTATTTAAGTGTCATATCCCGGAAACTCACCTTTTTTTTGGGGGGGGGAGGATCTTAGCCTTCTGCAGGGGATACAGTCATTATATTCTCAGCCCGGTGAAAGTGATGAAAAACCATACCTTTTTTTTTTAATGCAGCAAAACTTTAGTTTGGAGTCACATGTTAAAACATTTGTTTTCATTCACAATATTTATTTCGTCGTATCAAAACAAATACATAAAAAATAAATGATCTGTTTTCAAATATTATGGGATTGATATTACTTTTCGACATTTTCAGTGAATGCTTGTAAAGGTACCTGATTTAATTGTGCATTTTACTGGAATATTTTCAAGAAAAAAAAAAGACGAATTTGATCGAATATAGAATGACTTTCAGTTTCTAAAGATCTGTGCAGATTTGATTCACGCTTGCTTACTAAGCGAAATGTTATTTCCATTCGGTTTCAAACAATGATCAGTGAGTAATATAATAGTAATAATAATATCATGTTCATCATCATCATCAAACGTACAAAATCGGTACAGTAACTGCTTCCCACTTTCTTTTAATTAGTTTTTTTCTTTTATAGAAAATCGCTGAACAATAACAACAACAATTGCAATAATGATAATAATAATAAATTGACAAAGTTGTCCCGATTTCCTACATTTCTTTTTTAAAATTTTGTTTTCAACAGTGATTTCAGGGGGCTTTTTTTGTTTGTTTTTACAACCACAAAATAAGAGCCAATTTCGTATAAAAATCGATAAATTCATAAGGTTTTTATGAGATTAATTATGAAAGATCAAATCATAATTTAAACAATAAAAATCAAGTTATTGTTAAAGACTCATCGAATCAATCAATATGGTCTTTTTTTCTCTTCGTTCTGTTTGATATAATAAAATTTAACTCTTTGTCATATTTTCCAATTTTCGGTTGCTCCCAATTTTTACATACTGGATTTATATTAGTTCTTCTAATTTACTTCAATGCCGTTTATCGCCCAGCTCCTTTCTTCGCTCTTTTGTATCGCCGTGTCGTTCTGTTAATCGCCGCTTTTCTCGTGTTTCTTCTGTGTTGGGATGTGTACGTATCTTTTTTTTTTATTACTTTGCAACAATTTTCATCTCGCATCACCTGTCCGACTGATCAGAGCAAAAATGGAATTCAATCTCTTCTCATTGGGGATTTTTAACTGAGTGAAGTGATCATATTTCTAAATTTCTAGGATCATTCGACCACGTGTCTAATGAAAGCCTCATTCTCAAACGACCACGCACGAATCCGACCAGATGACCCAACATTTTTTCGGCACCGTTTTAAATTATTCTACACTACCAGCCATATTATAGATTTCAATGATTTTTTTTTAACAAAGAGTCACATTTTCCAACAAAAAAGACTGGTTCGAAAAACGTTACTTTAAAACCTTTAAATTATAAAATACACATCTTTTTAACCTTAAAATAAGCAACAAAAAACATATATAAGAACATTCTAGAAATTTTGGATCAAAATCGCATTAGCATTGAAGTTACATTTTTATATTTTTCAACCAATCAGCTAAAAACATAGAATAAGAACATTCTAGAAAAACCGGATCAGGAACTAATTAACAGAAAATATTTAGGCTCTAAAATAAATAAGTAAAAATACGAATCTGATTGGTCAAGAAACGTCTACGCGCTAAAATTTTAGGACTGCAATAAAACTATTTTTTGATCCACTACTAAGTATAACCAACGAAGAATTAAATCAACTCAGTAGTCAGTCAGCTGTCGGTCATTCAATTCATTTCTTCCACGGCCAAAAAGTCATTCCGTTTACTATCCAAAAAGACTTTGACCAAGCCGCAGATGGCCGCGATTAAGATTCAAAGGGGAAGACTTTCGAACTTTCTTTCATCAATGCGACACGCAGTTACCAACTTCTTAAGAAAAAACACAGTGAGGACTTAATGTGAGTAAAGACAAATATTTTTATCCAACTTACTTCGGCCAACCATGGAACCATTTATTTAAAAGACTCCATTAACATCTAAACACACACACACACACATGTAAACAATCTTATTTTCATTTAACTGGTCATAACTTTTTTCCACAAAGGCCACTCGCTCATTAAGTTTTTCATTTATTTTCACTCCTGTTTTGTTATGAATATTAAATTGTTTGTTTTTTTAATGTTGTGTCATATTCCATTTCTTTCGCGTGATTGTAAAAATTTGTGTTGTATTTGTAGTAAAACTAAGCGTGAAGTAATACCTGTAAAATACAGACGAGAACTCACTCTCACTCGCTACATACACCCACAACAAAGTCACCATATTGAAAATGTTATTAAAAAAACGTAGAATCAAATTCGATTATAGTCACAAACAGCAATGAAAAGGTTAATAAAATAAACTTAGTTATTTGTATGTATTTGACCAATCCGAACGCCACGATAGGTCAAATTTTAAGCGGAGATCAATTCACAGTTTTCCTTCTATAAGGCCGGTTGCCATACCAATGTTAAAAAGCCCAATCTGCCCCACTATTTCCTGAAGGAGGAATAGTTGGATACGTACCTTTTACTAGTGGCATTAGCGCTATTATGAAATACAAACTGCCTCCAGGAATTGAACTAAAGTCGCTGACCCTGTTTCTTATGGCAATAACCGCCTCGTTAAGTGAGTCTATTGTATTTTGTAATTGAATACGTTGATAATTAGAATCAATTAATTGTATTTGTGATTATAATGTCTGAAACAGGCAAATCTTCGTTAACACAACTTTCATCAACAACAATGATGTAAAATAGTATCATGATTATCGTATTCGGTGACAGAAGATGCACAGAAAAAAAAAATAAAAAAGAAAAACAAAACAAAACAATAAAAAAAACAAAACAAAATATCGGTCTTTATCGTGTATGCAAAAACTGAATTTTTAAATATGCAAAAAAAAAAAAAAAAAATCTACCATGATAAAATCTGAATGTATTTTAAATACTCACGGATCTTATGGATCACCCAAACTACAAAAAAAAAAAAATGAAGTTTACCGAGTTGAAGCTGAATTGCAAATCAATAAAAAAAAATTGAAAATATATCATGTAAGAAAAGGATTTTTATATCAGATTTTTCTCCAATTTTTTTTTTTTGACCCGTCAGAATATGCTGACTGTATCCCGTGCAGAGGTTTAAAACTCCCTACTCTCCAAAAACAACAACAAAAAAATGAGTTCCTGAGTATAACACTCTACTGCACCTGATGATGATGATGATCCAGTTCTGGATCTCTATGAAGCGTGGAGTATCCCTTTATTGCTATTACTTCCAGGTCCTCTCTGACCTGGAGTGGTTGTGCTCATTAGAATCCCATCTATGAGTTAAATAGATGTGTTTGAAAATTATTTCTATGAGATAGGAATACTCGATATTATGTAACTGTATGCAAAAAATTTACGAAACGACACAAAAAAAGTAGATATAAACGTATAATGAATGTGATTCCCGAACCTTTCGATATAAAATAACTGTAGACGTATTGACATGCCATTAAATCAATCAATGAATCCAATTGGGTTTTGTTGATAAACGTCAGTTTTTTGCTAAGAGTGTGGCTACCCCGACATCACGTTTTACTCGACCTAAAACTCTACATCGACTTATACAGTCGAAAATATAAAAAAAAAACTTGCTACAGTGACTAGACTATTTGCGTTTTGTAGTATACTACCGCTGGATAATGACAAACAACGAGGAACATGTATACATGAAAATATAATCTTATATTTTTATTCTTCGACGGTGACGCTAGTGTGGAGTAGGAGAGCAGTCGGAGAGAGGTCACACACACACACGAAGGAGCTATCAGAAGTCGGAACAGCCAGCAAGGACTGACTTCAGCCAAATTTCTAGACCTCATTTTGTCTTAAAACTCCCACGCGACTTACATGGCCACGCTATGCTTGTTCTCCATTGATCACGGCCTACACCCACGCATTTTTAATGCTTCAGGTATCACACCCACGCATTTCTGCTCTTCCGGTAGTCACTTTATTGATTTTATCTACAACCGAATGTGATAGCCAACAACGTCTGCGCTATTCATCGCCGGTCAATGCATTATATTATAATTTCACTTCATGCTTTTGAGTTTTCCCCACCCCTCAGTTATAGTTGGACAGACTTGTTTCTTTAGACTTAGGTAACCAGTCTAAAAGAAGGAAAACTCTGAATTCAAACCAGCTGTACTCCGTTTAAAAATTAACCTTGTGTCACATCCTGCTCGTTGTGGAGGGTTTGGGTAAATACATAATTTGGGTCCCTCTGAAAACGAAAACTAGACAGAATTTTTAGTTTCCAAAAGTTTTTGATTGATGATTGATTTTAACGGCCTCTCAACCTGCCTAGGGTTATTTAGCATCTAAAGGTAAGGAAAATGCCTACGTTTATATTTATAGTTTTATATTAAAAATTTAAAGAGTTTCTTTATATGATAGTTGCTATTCCTAATTAATACAAATAAATTTCAAACATATTTATTTGACTTATAGATGGGACCCTAAAAGTTACTACCACTCAATGGATCTGAGAGTAATGGCAATAAAGAGGTACTGCACAATCCTGAGACATCTAGAACTTGAGCCTCACCATACGATGCTGTTTAATGTCATATCTAGGCCACCTTTTTTATGTCTCCTATTCCTCATCAGAGGATAGAATCGGTGTATTTATTCTATGTCCCGTTGACAGGGCGACGAAAGTTTGTGTGTGTCTGTGTAGTTTAGTTTTGTTTTGTTTTATGGCATATCAACCATTGTAGATTATTTAATGCCAAATCCTCTTTATACATATATATTAGATATATATGATTTGGTATGGTTTGGTTTTATGGCATATCAACCATTGTAGGTTATTTAATGCCAAATCTTCTTCATACATACGTGGTGCTTTTAATAAGTTTCCAGACTTTTTTGTAAAGGCATTTAAAATTGTCGTAGACTCTTGAAAATTCAGTATGTTATTGCTATACATCTTATGAGATGACTAACCAATTTTTATGTTTTCAGGTTCAAATGAACAGCTACAGTAGGAATTGAATACACCCTACTAAAGCCTGATTGTCACAGCGGGTGAATTTCAAAAATGTAATCGGAACGTGAGGACACTTTCTTGTTGAAACAATAAGCCTACTGTAGGCTAATTGTGGATTTGGTATGATGTCCCCTTCAAAAGAAAGTTGAATCTAAGATCTGGAGACGGAATTATTGGACTCTTTTGCTGACAAGAGAAGTAGTTGGCCGGATCAGTAGATTCGGTAAATACCTCCGTAGACTCAAGAGAAAAAAATCGAGTTGAAACTGAAACATATTCATCTCTAGAAGGAGGAAGCGGTGGTCTACTTGGAGTTCATTAAAAGAAACAGTAAAGTTCGTTTTCAACAAGTCTACACCGGAAACTAGAAGAACACGGTTGTCCAGGTTGATTCTACACAAGAAGGAGACACCAAGAAGAATAAACCCAAAGAAATTGGCTTCAAATAGGACTATGACATAAAATACCATAGAATGGGATTTTATCATTCACAAAAGTTAAACTAACAGTAAGTGGTTGACGGCATTGCTTCTTGCAAGTCAGTCATTATTTTTTATACCCTCTTCTTTTTTTGGTTACAATATTGTCGTTACTTGAATATATGTTATTTTTGTTACTTAAAATTCAATGTTTTCGACAAGCACGTGGAAAAATATGCAAAGCTGGATTTTGTAAAATCTATTTCTCTTGAAATAAATTACTTTGTGGGAACTGGTTGTTTTTGTTTTTAAGAACTATGGACACACTTCTCTTTCAGGTAGCAAAAGTATTAGCATTATCATCCCTCTTTTTTGTCTCCTTTATTTTTTATACGTTTCTCTCCCTCTTCGCCAAGCCTCATAGTTACTGCTAGATCTTCTTGGGCTAGGCAGAGATAAAGTCGACTCGGTGATTTAGGTAGAATTGTACTTTATAAAGCGAGTTGCATTCGGATAATTTTGTTAACTTTTCACATTTACCCCGGCCAAGCTGTCAAAATAGGAAATGCACCTGTGTAAATAACAGGTGCATCCGGTCGAGGAATATCAGAATATAACCTTGATCGTTGACGGGTTGAATGAGTGCTATTTTTGACGCCCACAAGAAGAAGGTGGGTGTCGAACAATTGTATAACTCGGTGCACAGGAAATTCAAGCAGTTGGAGATCAGACCAGTTGGAGATAAGATGCGGTTGAGAGAACCAGCACCCAGAGAGGCTGGGCTCCCAGGCCCTCGGTTGAGCAGTCCAGGAGAACGGGAAAGAAACGCTGTTATGGCCATAAGAGTGGGGGTCAATATGTTGCAGTTCTGTTCGGTCTCCGACTCCCTCTCACAGTAAAACCTTTAGTAACACTTTCGAACAAAGTGAGAGGTGTATTTTTCTAAAGAACTGTGTCGCTCGTCTTTATTGTGTCGTCGTTATGATTCTGCATGCATATGTGTATGTATAGTTGTTCATTGCTATACAACATTAGCGGTTACAATCTAAAACCTAAAATCTAGCATGTTTATTTAACTTCACATTTCTCATACCAGTCGACTGGGCCAGTGTGTATGTGTTTGTGAGATGATAATAATGATTAGTGTTGTACTCCTTACGTAATGAACTCGCTCTCCTCCATAAATACACGTCATGGAGAGTTCACCAATCAGCGTGACACAATCACGTGAGATACCATTTGCGTAGTGGACGGATAGTCACTACCCCACTGGACTCTCAGCTTCCTATTAACTAACTACTCTTTAACCAGGTTCACTTGTACCTTGTTTCTGTTACTTGAATATATATGTTTTTCTGTCATCCCTTTTTGTGTTCCCCGTGTCTTTCTTTTGTCAGCATCACAAGAATAGTTAAGAAGCAGTTTTTAATTTGCAAAAAATTGTTTTCCTGGATTTTCTTTTAGATTTTCTTTAGTTTCGCTGAAACTTGTGCGATGATATTTTTAAGACATGATAAAAATTCAAGAAATTCAAAGGTTTTGTTCGTAGATTCAACGTTATAGGCAGATATTTTATGCTAGTATCATGAACCTTATGTCATACTAAACTAAACTTCTTAAATGACAATTATATGATGATTTTTGTATGTATGCGACTGTAAAAAATCTTTTTGTGTAACTAGAGACTGGTAAAGGAAAAGTGACATTTTAATATCTTTGGAGGATATTAGTTTTTTGTTTTGGTGAGTGATAAAATGTTTAGCCTACCAGTTCATCAAACAAATATGGACAGTTTGAATAGTTATGTCCTGAATCAAAGTTATATTCTTTAACATCAATTTAAGAATTTTAAGAAATGATAACTGATTCGTTGTGATATGTATATTAATTAGATCAGTTGACTAAAAATATCACACGCGACTAGCAGCCCTTCCTCAATACACCTCTGGTCAACTCGTTCATTCTGGCAGTCAAAATGGGAGAGGTACTTCACACTCCCCAGATATCCAGCACCCAAGACGTCCCTCTGTGGGCAAAACTGCTACCGTAGTCATCGTTCTGATTCAAATATAAACAACTTTTTCAGATTAAAAAATGAGAGTAAATTAAATCTAATTATGACTTTTCTTCAACTGTTTTATTAATTAATTCTATATTAATTAATTTTATATTAATCAATTCTATATTAATTAATGTCACATGTTTTTGTTCCAGTTTTTTCCTTTCCTTTTTGTTTAATTCCATTTTCTCCAAACGACATTTTTTGTCGTTAAATGTCCGGAAGTAATTTTTATTTTACATAACAACGATATTATGAAACGGGGTGAGGTTTTGTTATTACGTTTGTGTCTGGTCGCAAGAAACGACAGAAGGCAGACATGTTGTACTGTCGGCAAAAAGATGTGGTGGAAGGGGAAACGGCAAATGAAATTAATAAATGGTTCCATGAACAAACAGATGTACTTTTATTTATTGAAATACACAAGATAAATTTGTAAGGAAGCGAATGTTTGCCTTCTTAAATTAATGCAAACATTGGTATCCTTACAAACGAACACTTAAATGTGTTCGTTTCAGGAAATCAGAAGTTTCTCCTTTAAAAATTCAGTGGAATAGACGTACTCATTTGTTCTCTAAATGTTACGTATTTACATATACATAAGGTTTAAACGTGCAGGTCCTGGTGTTAGAGAATCTCAGATGCATTCACTCTGACAGTCTGTAGTGCTTTTCGATTGGCTAATAAAAGATGAGTTTTTGATAATATGATATACTCAATACTACATTCGCACGAAAGACGATCGGGTGTTGTTCGAATTTTTAGCAGTGCTGCAAAATGTAATATAGCTCGTTCACCATTATATCACGCGAGGTAGCCTCTGTGTTGTAAAAAAAGCCCCCACATATTTGCGTATTACTCATCATTATTCACCCGCTTTCTCTTGCGTTTTTAGGCGCATGAAGACATAACCATGTAAAAACTCTTATGTACACTCATATATGTTCGTAGGAACACAACAAGTTTAGATGTAAAAAGATTGGAATAAAAACTTTCTTAAAAAGAAAAGAAAAAAGCTCATCGTAATAAATAGATAGAAGCTGATTGGATTTAGTTACAAAATGTCATGGCAACGTTCGAGTCATTGCTAAATCGACAGGAGAAAAGATTAATACTTAATTTTTTTTTCTAAGTGATTTTTATATGAAGAAATTCTTCTACTAATCGCTTTAACCTCAAAACAGTTTTAGGAATATTGAATTGTTATTGGATTGCTGACTGTATATAAAACCTAACAAGGTTTACCTTAGAAAATAAAAGGGCAATATGCCCCACGTAGAAAGGTCGATTGATTCATTTTAACAGCATGTGAACTCATCTAGGGTTATTTTTGCCAAGAGGTTAGGGAATCGCGTTCATTGTACGTTTATATTTACATTTTTTGTGTTGTTGTTTTTTAAGATTTATTTATTTATCTATTTATTTTTGGTACAAAGGTCTATCGAATACGAATAATTTTCCAACAGATTTATTTGATCCCTAAATGTGATCCTAACAGGAATTAGCATTCCATGTACAGAGTGGACCTGAAAGTAATGGCATTACAGGAGTATTCCACATTCCTAAGACCTGCAAAACTGGAGCCCCACCATCAGAGTCAGTTTAGTTCAGGACATCACTTTTTGAGTGATCTCACCCTGTGTATTCTAAGCCCGACCGACAGGGCACTCCTCTAGGAAGAGCTTTCTTCTTTATTGTTAATACTTGGTCTGGTCTTCTGGTCGAAATATGGTGGTCCGTTTGTATTTCTAAGTCCCAGAAAATTTCATGCGTCTCATTTTCAAGGACAGGTCCTGATTTGTGCATTTATTATTTGTCAGCATTATCAAATTTTAGTCTCTTGCACATTTCCCAGTAGATCACCTTTACCTCCCAGTCATACCTACCCTTGTATTCCTTTTCTGTCAGTTTTCTGCATTTGTTTATGAACTTCTAGTCTTGAAGTGTTATTCGTCTAATACAATTTTTCTCAAACTTTGCACCGCGGCCCGCTGGTGTGACATGAGGTGTAACAATATGCACTTCAGAAAAGTATGCATAAAATTACCCTAAAAGGAAAGGCCTTTATTCGGCAATGAACCCAAAATGGATGCTGATAATGATCATCAGTGGGTTTTTTTTTATTTCGTTGATGGACTTGTATATTAATTAGTTGCGAGTTTAGCTTTAATTGGTGGCTTTTTATTGAAGGTTGAGTGACAGCATGTCTCTAGAACTGTTCTAATTATTCTAATTGTTCTTAACAGTGTTGTGGTCTGAATGGTCTCGATTCTTCCTTTTGATCTTCAGTTTTCCCCCCAGTCTCTTTTCCATACCATTGACGGCCGTTCCAAGGACACCATCAACAATTGGCATCACCACCACTTTCATGTTCCACAACTTTTTCAGCTCTCAGGCAAGATCAGGGTGTTTGTTCATTTTTTTGCTTTCTTTTATTTTTACTCTAAAATCCACTTGATGACAAGTTCTTTTCTTTTTATTCATATTTACCCGCCCCTCCGCTCGGGCAAGATAGGTCAATTTTTAAGCAGAGTTTAACAGGTTTGAATTCAGAGTTTTCCTTCTCCTAGACTAGTTGCCTCACCAAGGCTGAAGAACCTAGTCTGCCCTACTATTTACCCATAGCTGGAGGGAGAATAATAGGATTCATACCTTTCCCGACAGGATTTGAACTCGTGCCGTCGTGACCATTTCCTACGACGATAACCATTACACCACGGGCACCTTTTCTTTTTATTAATTAATAATAAATCTGTTCTTTAGGCTGGGATTCAGTGATCTGTTTGTATTTCAATTTTTACGTGTCTTATTTTCTAGGAAATATTCTGTTTTGTGAATATATCATTTGTCAGTTTGACCAAATTTTTATCTCTTGCACAATTCCAAGTGAATAACCTTTCTCACCCAGTCATATCTAGTCATGTGTTTCTTTTGTATGAATCTGCTGCATTCGCTTATTATGCAATTAACTGACAACACATAACCCACATTTGCTATTTTTCTGCGTATGTGGGGATTTAGGAATTAACAGTAAAACTCCCAACCGGATATTGACTCGTCGGCTGCCAGATACAAAATGTATAAACGCGTCGCCACGCATAAGGCTCCACGCATCCATCCGGTTAAAATCAGAAAAAAGAAAAATAATAAAAAGTAAAGTAGCCAATGGGAAGCGGTCGCGCCAAAATTAGAAGGATTTTGGAGTGGCGAATTTGGAGCCGGTGAAGAGAGATAAATACTCAGGTTTTCTGTGAACCGACCTCTTTTTCGGGTAGTGACGTCGAACCGACAACACCGATTTTGCTGTCTGGTGTTTTGGGCACCACGCTACGTCTTGGGACGTAGCGTTGGTTAGTCCATTCACCAAGTAAATAAAGGAAAGTATGGAAGAAATATTTTCGTCTCTTATCTATTTCTATCTTTTCTTTTTGTATATTTCTTTTGTGACTTTTTTTGGGCAAGGCATTGCGCCGGCCAGTCAACGTGGGGTAAAATAATATAACCAAAATATGGAGTCAAATATCTTACGGCAACACAGCCTTGCCCTTAGCCACTGACCTTCCTATATACCTTTAAAACCCACACGTATAATCGATTTTTGGTTCGACATAATTATTTTTTTGGCATTATTATCGACTGCTATTAATAAATTAGGTTTCTCCCATCAGTTATTATTATTATTATTAATTTTCACAGGAAATTTATTTGTTTCAACACCAAACTTATACTGACTCTCACCAAATTTCTGTTTTTTTTTTCTCTCTCTTTTTTTTTTTTTTTTTTTTTTTTTGCACTGAGCCTGACTCAGTGGGTTTTGTTCGATTGCAAAATCATCCAAACTTACACTGATGCATTGTGGGTAAATTCTTTGAAGAAGAAAAAAATCGGCCAAATTGTAAAGAACTTAGAAATATGTCGGAAGTTTGAGTTTCTTTCATAAAGTGAATGTGTAATTGGAAAAGAATTTAAAAACAGAACTTTGTCCACTGCTGTCAAAAAGTAGAGCAAAAACTGAATTCCAATTTCGGCATCGTCGTCATTGGGTAAAAATGGAGATACGAAGATTTATCAATAACTTAATTACGTATAGCAAAACCTAGCAGAATAAAAAGTGAAACGATGATAACAGTTCGGTCGGTGTGTCTGAATGTAGCAGTCCTTTATTTTAATTCTGTTTTATTCTTATGTGAGCGTTCATTTGATTGTTGACATTGATAGTCGTTCGTGATTAGGTAAATGACAAGAAAGACTTGATAGAGGATTGTTAATTATCAGTCCTTCTTTTCAAGACCATCTAAACTACAGCAGTGTTGTGGACAGCCAGAATACGGAGAAGAGTCCCAGAGACTTGAGTAGACTTGCTTTCACTCAGATTCCAGTGCAAGACCACCAGCAAACGCCAGTGTGAAAATTTCACTAGGAATAATAATAATAATAATAATAATAATAATAATAATAATGAAAGAAGTAGAAGTTTTTTTTTTAATTTGGGAAAAAATATGTACTTGTCAAGAATCACGTTGAGAAAATGTTTGTAATATATATATATATATATATATATATATATATATATATATATATATATATATGTGTGTGTGTGTGTGTGTGTGTGTGTGTGTTTACCCAATCCCTCTGCCACGAGGTGGAGGTAAAACTAGATGGAATTTTTTGAAGCCAAGTTTAACTGATTTGAATTTAAAGTTTTCCTTCTCCAAGACCTTTTACCATACCAAGATAACGATTCCAGTCTACCGACTATTTACCCATAGCTGAATACATACCTTTCACAATTGTATTAAATGAAAACAGGATTTGAACTCGAGTCGTCGTGTTTATTTCATACAATAAGAACCATTACACCACCCTAGCGGTTAGAGTGTTCGCCAATCGCCCGGGAGACCTGGGTTCAATCCCAGGTCGAGTCATACCAAAGACTCAAAAAATGGTACTTGATGCCTCCTTGCTTAACACTCAGCATTATAAGGTACGGATCAAGGGTAAAGTGGAGCAATCCAGGGAAAGGAGTAGCGCCCTCCCCTACACCTTGGTGTAGTAAGCTATCGAAAAGGGAGCCTTCGGGTCACCCTCGACTATGGTCGCCTACTTTACTTACTTACACCACGGGCGCATGCATATATATATATCCACAGACAGACTGTTTCGTTCTATCAGAACTCTTCAGTGTGGCTAGACACACAGGACGCTCGAAGCCGGGATCGAAACCCGTCCAACTTTACGTTAGACTAAGTTTCAGACCTCTCGGCCACCAAGCGGACCATGTTGGCTAAGGGAATTTTTAAGGCATTTATTTAGCAACAGCAGCAGCAGCAGCCGTTTGTTTACATTTTTTATACCCTATCGGCTACCAGAGTGCTCAATTCTTTCGAAGAGCTTTGCATTACGCTAGCGGCGGCCGACAATTCCTTCGCCAGAGTGCTCAACCCCCATGGGGGAGCGTATATATTGTCATCCACAGACAGACTGTTTCGTTCTATCAGAACTCTTCAGTGTGGCTAGACACACAGGACGCTCGAAGCCGGGATCGAAACCCGTCCGTTACGTTAGACTAAGTTTCAGACCTCTCGGCCACCAAGCGGACCATGTTGGCTAACAATCATTTGCTTGCAAACGGTTATATGGTTTCAAGTATTTCTAATACAAAAAATTTGCACAGTTATATGATTTTTGGTAGGTATTCGTGGTGTATTGGTTACCGTCGTAAGAAATGGACATGGCGACCCGAGTTCAAATCCCAAGACGTGGCTGTTTGCATTTCACATAGCGCCAATATCCTTGAAAAAGGTATAAATTCAATCCTTCTTCTTCCAGCTATGGGTGAATTGTAGGGCAGACTGGGCTCTTTAACATTGGTATAGCAACGGGTCTTGGAGAAGGAAAACTCCAAATTCAAACCTTTTAAACACTGCTAAAAATTGACCTTGTGTCGCATCCTACTCGTGGCTGATGGGTTGGGTAAATACAGGGCGCAGAAGCAAAATTAGGAATATTCTAGTATAATAATAAACGACTCTATTAGAAAACAAGATTAATTTTAATTCTAAAAATAAACAGCCAAATTAGAAGATAAATACAAAACTAATTTAAACAATATGGCCACCATTTTTTTTTTAACTTATTGTATCAGTGCGCCTTCGAAACGATTTGTATGCCTTCAAAAAAAAATTCTTCAGACATTTTATTCCAATTCCTTTTAAGTGAACCAAATATTTGGATAAGAGGTTGCATTTGTTTTGTTTTCTAAAACGCCCTCAAATAGCGTAATCAAGGGGATTAATATCTGAGCTTGATGGAGGTCATAAGGAAACTTTGTCGTTTCGTTTTTTTCTCACTCATATTGGGTAGAATTTGAATGAAAAAGTGCTTGAATAATAGAGCTAATCATAAAAATCTAGATTTATCCGGTTTTTTTTTCCTCCAAAATTGGACGAATCAGACTAAAAAAAAAACGTTTTGAAAATTATTCCAAATTTTGCTTTCACACTCTGTGATAAGGGTATGAATCCAATCCTCCCTATTTCATATTTTGCTTCCGCACCCTGTATATATAAATGATATCTGGTATTCGTATCTCATACAAATAATTTTTAAACGTTCATATTTATATCTTTTGTACATTTATTCCTTCAGAGTTTTTTTTTTTCGAATACGAATGATTTTTAAATATATCTATTTGACCCATAAATAAGACTTTAACAGGTTCTACACCCCAGGTAAGAGTGGACCTGGGAGTAATGGCAACGATGAGGTGACTCCACACTCTTCTGAGTTTCAGAACTGTAGCCTCACCACTAGATATATTTTCGTGTCATACCCGGACACTGGTATATAATTCTTTTGGTTAAAATGTAAATGATCAGTAAAAAATTAATGAAATTGACTCTTTTCTGGATGGTGAATATATATATATATATATATATATATAAAAAGAGTGAGGGGGGATGGCAGGGAGATAATAAACAATTATCTCCCTTAGAGAACGGGCGTGTCCGTTGGATACCCAGTGGGATGTCACCTGACAGTTTCAGAATCCATTCTCGACCTCTTTTGCTTCGGTTCTTTGAACAAAATAGACATATGCGTTTGTATATTCTTTCCTCTTAATACCATTGGCATTTATAAAAAAAGGTTAAATTTTCTTGTATGTACAAATGCGTTTATAATATTTTTTCCCGTTGTGTTCAGTGCTAGTATATCACGGATATCATCATTCTCAGTCTTGTAACCACATGTGGAACGGTTGTAGAGGCACCACCGATGACTCTCTGACAATCCCCCGCTGTCTGTTTCGAAAATAGCAGTTGTCATCATTATGTGGTTTATTTTGGACAGAAAAGTTTGGCGAAACAAATCCCTCCCCAAACTTGACCACTGCTCATGTCCTCCTACTTGAAGGTTCGCCCTAACTGAAAATACGTGATCGTTGTAGTTCTTCTAGGAACCCATCCACCCTGTCCGGTGCGTTCATCAAGAAGATCATTCGTTCAGTGGTGATGTGTTATCAGCACCCTCTCATAAAGCGATTTCCCAGGGCATGGCGCTTGGAACCAGCACGTGAGAGGGTTTTTTTCCTTAGCATTAGCAATCGAAGTAAACGGATCGCAGTCAGGACCAGGCTAAGAAAAGGAAACCTGAAGAGAGAAACGGAATCCATAGCAACACAGAACAATGCCATAAGAACGAATCATATCAAAGCGAGAATAGATAAGACGCAACAAAACAGTAAATGTAGGCTATGCGGTGACAGAGACGAAACGATCAATCACATAATAAGCGAATGCAGCAAATTAGCACAGAAGGAGTATAAGGCGAGACACGACTGGGTCGGCAAGGTAATCCACTGGGAAATGTGCAGGAAATTTCAATTCGACCATACAAACAAATGGTATATGCACAACCCGGCGCCTGTCCTAGAAAATGACTCACATAAACTCCTATGGGACTTTAACATACAAACGGATTACCTAATCCCGGCCAGAAGACCAGACCTCATAATAATCAACAAAAGAAAAAGAATCTGCAAAATTATTGACTTTGCTGTCCCGGCAGACCACAGAATAAATCTGAAGGAATGGGGAAAGAAGGATAAGTACCTCGACCATGCTAGAGAATTAAAAAAATGTGGAACATGAAAGTAACGATTGTGCAAATTGTGATTGGTGCGTTAGGCACAGTAACAAAAGGATTATTAAAGGGCCTAGAGGACTTGGAAGTTGGCGGATGGGTAGAGACTATCCAAACGACAGCATTGCTGAGGACGGCCAGAATACTGAGACGAGTCCTGGAGACTTGAGGAGACTTGCTGTCACTCAAACACCAATGAAAAATCATCTGCTAATACTGATGTGAAAAACTCTAGAGGAGTAAATAATAATAATAAACACTCATTAGTGTCTATTATTTACCAAGTTTTGATTATTCCGGCACAGGGGAACAGGATCATCGCCGCTTAACCCGCTATAAAACTTATATATAAGTTTTTTTTGCCAAATTACGTATAATTCGATTTGTAAATAAAAGACAATAAATCAATAAAAAAAATTACTTAACACTCAACAAAATAACAATTTAAACGAGATTATTGACAAAACACGAATTGGAAAGCTCTGACATAAACTTTCATAATTAAAGACGAAAACACAGAGTACTTATATATTAATGAACTAAACTGATGATTATTGTCCAGGAAAGTCTGCTCTGATATCTTCTCAAAAAACAAACAAAAAACAAAAAAAAAACGAAAAAAAAAACCCCAACAAAAAACAAGTAAAATTTAAGTTGGAAGAAAAACCTATTAAAAATAAATAGATAATAAAAGTTTAATAATAATAATAATAATAATAATAATAATAGTCTTTGAGACCTGTGGAGACTTGCTGTCACTCAAACTCCTGTTAAAAGACATCAGCTAACGGTGGTATGAAAAACTCTCTATAGAGAAAATAATAGTAGCAATTATTATTATTAACAATGATTATCTATATAATCATATATTCTTATATTGGTCCTTAGTGAATTTGGACTCGACAGAATATCTTCCTTAGCATCAAGGATACCTATATATATATATATATATATATATAATTGTACGTTTCTCCCTATAGTAAGTTGAGAGAAACAGGCTGTTTTAAAAAGCTTGCTCTATACCAAGAATGGTCGAGCTGATTAAAAAAACGATGTTACGAAATGGATCCCAAATTACATTACGGCGACTCTTAGTTTCATGTTGGCACTCATCAGACGGGTCAATGGTATCAACTGTTACGGTGAAGTTGGGGGTCTAACTAAAACTATATATACTAATTAAATTACCACGACCAGAAAATCCAGCAAACACCCACATACGACATACTGAACAGCTGTTTCGACCTTATTGGGTCTCAGCAGCAGTGCATATATATATATATATATATATATATATATATATATATATATATATATATATATTTGTTTCTTATTTTTGCGCTGGAAGTGTTAGTACTAAGTTAAAAAAAATGCTTGCTGATTTTTTATTGTCTTTGCATACAAATTGACATTAGCGTTATAAACATGCTTTCTCCCACATAATGACACATACACTCAAATATCTTTTATACACACAAAATATGTTTGCTATATTTAGACAAAGCAAACTGCTACATTAAATGCATGAACTTTTCTTTCTTATAATGTAAATCTTGGGGAATATTTACGCTCAAATTGATATAACCTTTTCTTACAAGAAAATATATAAAGTTTCTTTTATTTTACAAAAACTTTTCGCTCAACTTTAAAGAAATAATAAAATTTATCAAATTTGTATTTTATTCAATTATTAACACATTTTCCCGCCGCACAAATTACAAAAGAAATTTTCGTAGCGGGATATTCTGGACAAGCACCAAGAAATCGATAAAGAACAGAAAATAATTTTCTCATTGGCTCATGACTTGGTTGTTTCCTGTGTAGTTTTTTTATTACCTGCCGTCCAGATTATGTTGAATGGGTGTAGATAATTGTTTTATTAATTATTCTTAATTAATTCAATCTATCACCATTAAATATTTGATTTCCTTCTGTCATAAAAATTGTTTCAACTCATTGTTTTCTAAAATGCTGTATTAAACTATTCTTATAATTCCACGTAATTTCTTTTTTATCAACCTCATTTTTCTGACACAGTGTTTCCGGTGATACATTTTTCAGTTTTCTTCAAGTGTACATTGTATCCGTTTTTTTTTTTGTTTTTTTTGTTTTTTGTTTAATGGCATATCAACCTTCGTGAGTTATCTAATGTTGAAGCAATTCTTCTAGAAGAACGGTAGTGCTACAATAGGAACCTTTAGCAAAGGCGATAGGGGGGTTTATAATTTTCCCAAGGGGCATTATTCCGAAAGTGAACATAATATTGCGACTGGAGTTTGAACTCGTTTACTACGATAACGAAGTCCGGCACGTTAGCCACTACGCCATGGAAATTCCCTCACATTGTATCCATTGTTTGGAATTCGTTTAATTCTTTTATTTGATTGTTTAGTGAAAGGGAGAATATTTAGTCATGTCTCTTATCAATAAGTTCCAATATTAGCATTCATACGAGGGGCATACGTTAAGTTTCCAGACTTTTTTTTGTATGGGCACTTTTATTGATAGTACATACACGAAACTCTAGTCTCCTTCGAAGTAATCTCCTCCGGCTGCAATGCACTTGTTATACCGTTCCAACAACTTCTGGAAGGCCCCATGGAAGTCCTCTTGTGTGAGCGTGTCAGTGACCTTCGTCACAGCCTCTTTCATCTCCTCAATTGTCTCATAACTACAGCCTGTGAGTTTAGGGAATAACCAAAAGTCACCGGGAGCAAGGTCTGGACTATAGGGACAGTGAGGAACTGTCTTGATGCTCATCTTGGTCAAATAGTCTGTGACAAAGATGGAGTTGTGGACTGGTGCATTGTCCTGGTGGAAATGCCACCGAGCCGATTTGAAGAGTGCTAGCCTCTTCCGACGGAATCTCTTCCTGAACTCCCTTACAACCTCATCATAGTATCCCTAAACCTAACCCTAACTCTTTGGCCAATCAACTCTGGTGTATTGACTTCCTTACTACTCCCACACATCTCATCATCCCTCACAGACTCCCTGTTTTCCTTGAATCTCTTATGCTACACAAAAACTGATGATTGATTCATGCAAGATGGTCGAGAAGCAGTCTGAAGCATTCCATACGTTTCTGTGGTCTTTTTTCAAGTTTAAAACAGAATTTTATTGCATATCATTCTTCTAAAGTGTCCTCAATGCATTTTTGAAATTCACCAGCTGTGACAATCAGGCTTTAGTCGGGTGTATTCCAATTCCTGCTGTAGCTGTTGATTTGAACATGAAATCATAAAAATTGGTCAGTCATCTCATAATATGTATAGCAATAACATACTGAATTCTCAAGAGTCTACGACAATTTAAAATGCTCATACGAAAAAAGTCTGGAAACTTATCGTATGCACCTCGTATATCCAATGATAAAATATTAGATTTGCGTATCTAATGATATAGTATCAACATTAGCATATCCAGTGATAAAATATTAGTATTAGCATATCCAATGATAAAATATTAGCATTGGCCCATTGCTCTAGTGGCTAGAGTGTTCGCCAGTGATCCGGGAGACCAGGGTTCAATCCCAGGTTGAGACATACCAAAGACTCAAAAAATGATACATACTACGTCCTTGCTTAACACTCAGCATTATTAGGTAAGTATCAAGAGTAAAGTGAAGCAATCCAGGAAAAGGAGTAGCGGCCTCCCCTACACCTCGATGTAGTAGCTATTGAAAAGGGAGTCTTCGGGTCGCCCTTTGACTACAGTCACCAACTTACTATATCCAATGATATAGTATCAGCATTAATATATCCCATGATAAAATATTGGCATATGTATATTCCATGATATAATTTTATCCTTAGCATATCCAATGATAAATATTAGCATTAATATATCCAATGATATAATAATGGATATATAGAGGCGCTTGTGGTGCATCGGTTATTGTCGTTAAAAATTAACACAGTGATCCGAGTTCAAATCCTGGATGAGGCTGTTTGCATTTTACATAGCGTTAATACTCTTAGGAAAAGTGTGAATCAAGCTATTCTCCTTCCAACTACACATAAATAGTAGGGTAGACTGGGCTCTTTAGCGTTGATATGGCAACAGGCCTAGGAAAAGGAAAACTCTGAATTAATCTGTTAAACCCTGCTTTAAAAAGTGACCCTGTGTCGTATCTTGCTCGTGGCGGAGGGGTTGGGGAAATACATATATATATATATATATACAAACACTGAATAACCGGAAGGAAAGACAAGATGCGCTCATTTACACACATAGAAACATTTGATACTCACATGATATTCATGCAAGAAGTATTTACTCGAATTCACAGACGAGTCTCAACAGATAAAATATGCAACAAGCAGTATATGAAAGGGGTCCCAAAACGGAAAAACTCTTGCTTGATGAAGAAGGGACATTAAACCATATGATAAAGCCATGCTGACTTTACTGTATCATGGCCAATCGAGACAGCAAAGTGATAGAGTGTGGATATCTGGGATTGTTATATGTGACACTCCATGATGCCACCGAACGGACACACCCAACTTTCCAAGGGAAACAATTATATATTTTTGTTCGTTTGTTTTTTGTTTAATGGCATATCAACCTTCTGGGATTATTTAATGCCAAATCTATCCGTCTAGAAGAACAGTAGGGGTACTATTTAACCCATAGCTAGGATGATAAGAAGGTTCATACCTTTCCCAAGGGTATTTGTCCGAAAGTGAACGTAATAGCGCGACTGGAATTCGAACTCACTTACTACGATTCAGTAGTCCAGAGTTTTAACCATTACGCCTTTTCTTTTTTTCAGGATATGAAGTAGATTCTGTGCATGAAAAATTGGGACCATTGTATTCACCAACATGTCCTGATCTACCAAGGAAAAGAATTAGAATTATTTTGCTTTATTTTTGTAGAAGAAATAAAAAAGTTTATAGGTTCTTTTTAGGGAGGGGGTCACCCTGTTGTTGACTTTAGCATCCTGACTGACGACAGATCGAAAATCAAAGAAAACGAAAAAAGAAATACTCAAATCTTGCTTGAGAACTAAAAAAACGCTATGGAACACGAAGGTGACGGTGATACCAGTTGTAATTGGGGCACTTGAAACGATCCCCAAAGTCTTAGTAAAAGGGCTGGAGGATTTAGAAATCGGGGGACGAGCAGAGACCAACCAAACCACAGCATTATTGAGATCGACCAGAATACTGAGAATAGTCCTGGACACCCGAGGAGACTTATTATCACTCAGAATCCAGTGAAAGACCATCAGCTAACGCTGATGTGAAAAACTCAAAGGGAGTATAATAATATTCCTTTGTAATTAATTATAACTTCAATTAATTGAATACTAATCATCTGGATATAATTAAATGGTTTCAAGTATTCATATCTAACATTGATAATTCTATCCTATAATTATAATCATTTGTATTCACAGTTGTATGATTTTAAGTATTCCTATCAAATACCAATAACTTAAAAAAAAGATCTATTTGATCCATAGATGTGATCCTAACAGGTATGGCTACTTCAAATCAGAAGGGAACTTAGATTATTAACTGTATGCAAACAAAATCTTAAAAGCAAAAAGGTGCATTTAAAAAACAGAAAACTTTTTCTTGTTTCATTATATTGGTCTCAACAGACACTAGATTGGTTGACTGATTGAGTTTAACGGTATATCAACCCTATTGAGGTTATTTTATACCTAAAGGTTAGGGAATCGCAGACATTGTATATTTATATTTACATTTTTTGTGTTATTATTTCTTAAGAGTTTTTACTTTTACTTATATGATATCAAATATTCCTCAGAATCAGATGCTGTTTAATTTAATATTCAGGATGCTCCTTTTTTGGCAGCGGGGGGGGGGAGATCTTATCCCTCAGCGGAAAAAAAAATCAGTTAGTGTATTTTAATTCCGGCTGAAAACTCAGCGGGTTAATTTTGGGAGTTTTGTCCTTTTTTTCCGAATGGAGGTTCTTGTCATACATTCAGCGGTGACCACTTTTTACAGAGAAAAAAAGGCAAAATATTTGCTGGCTTATTACAAATTTCTTTGTTTAATGGCACATAAACCTTCTTGGGTTATTTAATGCAAAAGCCATCGTTATAGAAAATTATTTAACTCATAGCTGGAGGGGGATGAGAGGTTTCATGCCTTTCCCATTAGTTCGAAAGTGAACGTAATAGCGCGACTGGAATCCGAACACGCTTGTGAAGATTTCGCAGTTCAGCACGTTGACCATTACGCCACGGGACTCTCCACATCACCCCTCACGTTTATTACAGTTGTTGGCTAATAATCTGTTCAACTCAATAAAATAGTATTAGTTATAGGTTGGTTGGTTGGTTGATTTGGTTTTATGGCATATCAACCTTTGTAGGTTATTTAACGCCAAATCCATTTTTATGTAAGTAGTCTGTTCTATTTCAAACAATTCAGTTTAGCATAAGTACACAGTTTAATGGTCAAAAACATTTATGTCGAACGATTCAAGCAGTTATATGTAACAATTCAGTTATGTGTAAATACAGTTTTAATGTCGAAAAACAGTTCCATTTCAAATAATTCAGTTAAGCATAAGCAAGCAGTTTAAATGTAAGTACGGTTTAATTATCAAAAACATTTCTATTTCAAACTACTCAGTTTATTTAAACAATTCAGTTTAGCATTAGTACGCTGTTAGTTCTATTTAACCCATAGATAGGGCCCTATCAGGTGCTACCATGCCGGGCCAGTGTGGACCTGGGAACAATGGCAATAAAGGGTTTCCCAGTCGGCTGGGGCTGTAGAATACACCGACTGCTTCTCTGCAGAGGGGCAAGACCCCCTCCTAACGAGTGTTCTGGGTATGACACTAAACAATCTGATGGTGAGGTTCCAGCAGTGCTGGAGCTTTGGGGAATGTGGAGTACCCCTTCATTGCCATCGCTCCCAGGTCCACTCTGGTCCGGAGTGGTAGCACCTGATAGGGCCCTATCTATGGGTTAAATAGAACTAACGGCATACTTTTGCTAAAATGAATTGAGTAAACTGAATAGCTTGAAATAGAAACGTTTTTGACAATTAAACCGTACTTACACTTAAACTGCGTGCTTATGCTTAACTGAATTATTTCAAATAGAACTGTTTTTCGACATTAAAACTATATTTACACTTAACTGAATTATTACATATAACTGCTTGAATAGTTTGAAATGGAAATGTTTTTGATAATTAAACTGTGTACTTATGCTAAACTGAACTGTTTTCAATAGAACAGATTATTTACATAAAAATGGATTTGGCGTTAAATAACCTACAAAGGTTGATATGCCATAAAACCAAACAAACCAAACCAAACCAGCAATAAAGGGGTACTCCGCATTCCCCAAAGCTCCAGCACTGCTGGAAACTCACCATCAGATTGTTTTGTGTCATATGCAGGACACTCGTTTGGGGGGGGGTCTTACCCCTCTGCAGAGAAGCAGTCTGTGTATTCTACAGCTCCAGCCGACTGGGCAAAGTATTAGTTATAATTTACTAAGCTTTTTACTTAGATGTGGCACAAGGTCATAGGAATGGGGCACCCAATGATATTGTTATTAGTTATGAGAGTCCAATCGGCTGTAGAATAAGTTGACAGCATCTCCGCAGAGGGATAAGACCCCACCAACAAGTAATCTGTGCATGGCATGAAACCATCTGATGGTGAGGGTCCAGTTCTGGAGATTTGCGAAATGTGGAGTACCTCTTCAT
The DNA here is from genome assembly GCA_963585895.1 of Sepioteuthis lessoniana. Classification (NCBI taxonomy): domain Eukaryota; kingdom Metazoa; phylum Mollusca; class Cephalopoda; order Myopsida; family Loliginidae; genus Sepioteuthis; species Sepioteuthis lessoniana. Next base: position 6,336,388 of record OY757929.1, on the reverse strand, counting down.
TGCCATTACTCCCAGGTCCACTCTGACCGAGAGTGGTAGTACCTGTTAGGGTCCCATCTAAGGGTCAAATAGAACTATTCAATCAATTACTATACTTGGAACTATTCAACTGTGTGTAAATAGAACAATTAGTGTTAAAGAAATTAATATTGATATCAATTAATACGGGAAACCATTTAATTATGCGCAAACAAATAAACTTTGGTGCGTTTAAAGATAATGTTACCTAAAAACTATAAGTACCGGCCCATTGGTTTCGTTGGCAGAGTGTTCGCCAGTGGTCCTGGAAACCAGGGTTCAATTCCCTGGTCGAGTTATATCAAAGACTCAATATATATATATTGGCCTTATGAGCAGCGTGTTCGCCAATGGTCCGTTAGACCGGGGTTCTATCCTAGGTTGAATCATACCAAAGACTCAGAAAATGGTACTTGATACCGCCTTGCTTAACACTCAGTATTATAAGGTAAGGATCAAGGGTTAAGTGAAGTAATCCATGGAAGGAGTAGCGGCCTCCACTACACTTTGGTGTAGAAACTATTAAAAAGGGAGCCTTCGGATCATCCTCGACAACAGTCGCTAACTAATATATATATATATATATATATATATATATATATATATATATATGCAATGAATTATAATAATTAAATATCCCTAACTGATATCAATATAATTGTATTTTTAAAGTTGAACAGAACCAAAGGCTGCAATAAACCTGCTAATATTACCCTTTTTCTCTGTGAAGTGGTCACTGCCGAGTAGAACAAAAGTCAACTATCATAATTTACTTCACCCCCCTATATATATATATATATATATATATATATATATATATATATATATATATATATATATATATCACGTCGTTCAAACGATGTGTTCTATGTGACGATTCATTTTCCAAAATACAAAATAGCTGCAGTATTTCTTAAATCGTGGGAATATTATTTATCAATCATGAAGCTGCATTTGCTTCGACAATGAGTTTCTTTCAAGTGTGTTTGACTATATTCAAATCATAAACTATATTTTCCTTTTATTCGCCTCACATCAAAGACTTCACAGCATTCTTGCTAATCATATTTTGATAAAATATTTTTTGTTCTTCATTTTTTGACCGAATAATCGTGACTGATTGAATAGGATTCCTTTTTCTTCAATATTTGATACGAACAGACAATAAACAATAATCAATTATTTTGATGCCATCGGTGGTGCATGCCTTTTTCTATTCGGTTTTAGCCACAAAGGATCTGTAGAATGTTGTAAATTTTATGGTCAATACAACGAAATATTTTAACGCACTATTTCCCAATTTAATTATTCAGAAGTAGAATCATTCTGATGCAATGCACTAGAACGAATTTTCCTCTTTCATGTCACTTTTAACTGATTGTGACTAAGGGGGAGATAATCCGATTACGACTCGATTTTTGAATTTTTCAGTTCAGCTTCTTAGTTGTTAAATGGCATATCAATCTTCGTGGGTTATTTAATGCCGAAGCCATCGTTATGGAACAGCAGAGATACTATTTAAACCATAGCTAGCAGGGAATAAGTGGCGTGGTGAAATTTTATTTTTCCATTTTTAGATTTTACTGGAATGAATGCGAAAACGAACGCTGCAAGTCAGACTTGAGCGGATTTGTCTCAATAATTTAGGCAATACTCGATGTTGTAAAACGAGAATGTATAAAATATCATGGTTTTTATGTAACTTTATGGATCGTCTTCCCGGTGGGGGCTTAGAATACACTGATTGTATTTCCTGCTGAAGGGTAAGACCCCTCAAAAAGTAATGTTCTGAGTATGATACTAAACTTGATCTGATGGTGAGGCTCCAGTTCTGGAAATTTGGAGAGTAAGGAGTTCTCCTTCAATGCCATTACTCCCAGGTCCACTCTGACTCGAAGTGGTAGTATCTGAAAAAGCCTCATTAATTGGTTAAATGAATCTGTTCAAAGATTATTTATAATCGATAGGACTGTGTGCCAAAAAGTATTTTAATAAACAATTACACAAAAAATGCATATATGAACGTACCATGGACATGATTCTTTAACCACAAACCTTAGACGGCTTTAGACATACCGTTAAAATCAATCATTCAATTTTATGAAGAAGCACTTGGCATAACGGTTATCATTGTATGAAATGGAAACGGTGACCCGAGTTCAAATCCTCAATGAGACTGTTTGCGTTTCTCATCCCCAGGCATGAATCCATCAGTTCTCCCACCTAGCTATAGGTAAATAGTTGAATATATTGGGTTCTTTAGCCTTGGTAAGGCAATCAGTCTACGCTAAGCACGCCTCCATGTTGATCTGCGGGATGGATACGTGGAATATCACGTACATCTTGGTCGAGTTGAGAACTTTTAAGCAATCTCTCTTACACTATTAGATGTTAATGTTTCTTCCTTCCTAAGGTTGGTTTGAAATTTTTGTTCATGAATCGGTTGTATTTCTACCAGTTTCTTATGGACTTTATGTTTGGCTTGACAACGGATTCTCGTCGTTCATTCGATGTCAACAATTTATGTTAATCTGGAATTCGTCAAACTAAAAGATTACAATTTTTAATGCCACAAATGTCTATGATGAGAGTAGCTATGTATTCTTCCAACACCCAAGTGTCATTCCCAGCACGCTGTTCACGATCAATGTAGTTCTTACTTGATCAACATTTTCTGCTTTCTATTACACACCTTAACTTTTTATTTTTTTGTTTTTTGTTTTACTATTTCTATAGCACTTTAAAGCGAACTGTTTTCTTATCTCTGCTCTCATTGACTTTAATTCTCTATCTTGTGTTCGACTTTTAAATCATACTGAAACTCGACTTTTTACTAGTTTCTTATTGTGTTTCGAACATTATTAACAATTTCAACCGATATTTCGGACTCTGCGCTATTTAACAAAACATCGTAAGGCTGATATTTTGGCTGTCTGAGAATATAGCAACCATTCATAGCTCTAACTCTTAATATAATCGGTATTTCTTTTTTCTTAATATTTTTCCTTCCTTTTTTTTTTTTTTCTTTTGTTTCTTTTCTGAATTTTTTTCTTTCCCTTCTGTCTTTCCCTTCTTTTTTAATGTCATTTTTTTCTTTCTTTTCTGTGTTTCCTTTTTCTTTCTTTCTTTCTTTCTTTCTTTTCTGTGGTATTTTCTTTCTTTTCTGCCTTTTCTTCATATTATCTTTTCTGACTTTCTATTTTTCTCTAGTTTTTTTCTTTCTTTTCTTCCTTTTATTTCTGACTTTCTTTCTTTCTTTTCTGTCTTTTTTCTTTCTTTTCTATCTTTCCTTCCTTTTTCTTTTTCGACTTTCTTTGTATTTTTCTGTTGTTTTTTCTTTCTTTTCTTCCTTTTTTCTTTTCTGATTTTCTTTCTTTTCTGTCGTTTGTCTTTCAATAATGTCTTTCCTTCTTTTTTCTTTATCTTCACTTTCTTTCTCCTCTTATTTCCTTAATTTCTCTCTCTCTCTCTGTCTCTCTGTCTCTCTCTGTCTCTCTTTCCTTTTCCCTTTAAAATAGGGAACCAAGTGACCGCAAGGTTCTTTAAATTTCCTGTATTTTTCTCAGTATTATTTCACTGTTGATGTAATTTGTATCATTTCGTGTTTTTTTTTTCTGGATAGCTTTGAACAAAGATTTCTACGTTAAAAAACAAAGTGTAAATGTATTTTGTATTTGATTATTTGTACTCTTTTTTTTTTTTAATTTTAGGTACAGGGTATCCAAGTTTCCAAGATGTTAAGTCAATAAATCATAAACCTGCAATTTTGACGCAAGAATATTATTATTATTATTTACTCCTTTAGAGTTTTTCACATCAGTGTTAGCTGATGGTTTTTCACTGGAGTTTGAGTGACAGCGAGTCTCCTCAGGACTCGTCTCAGGATTCTAGCCGTTCTTAGCAATGCTGTTGTTTGGATAGTCTCAACCCGTCCGCCAACTTCCAAGTCCTCCAGGCCTTTTAATAATCCTTTAGTTATTGTGCCAAAAGCACCAATCACAATAGGCACAATCGTCACTTTCATGTTCCACAGCTTTTTCAATCCTCTAGCAAGGTCGAGGTACTTATCTTTCTTTTCACATTCCTTCAGATTTATTTTGTGGTTCGCCGGGACAGCAAAGTCGACAATTTTGCAAATTCTCTTTTTTTTGTTGTTGTTGATTATTATAAGGTCTGGTCTTCTGGCCGAGATTAGGTTATCCGTTTGTATGTTAAAGTCCCATAGGAGTTTATGTGTATCATTTTCTAGGACTGGTGCTGGGTTGTGCATATACCATTTATTATTATTATTATTATACTCGTTGTAACTGGTGGTTATTCACAGAAGTATTAATGACAGCAAGTCTCCTCGGTTTTTTTAAAAAATTTTCTAAGTTTTCAAGCTGATTTTAACCCTGCTATGGTCTGTATAGTGTTGATTCTTCCTCTGATCTCCACATCATCCAGTTTATTTTTTAGGTCTTTGGGGACCATTCCAAGTGCACTAACTATAGCTCGTATCACTGTCACCTTTATGTTCCTCAACCTTTTTAGAACTCTGACAAGATTCGTATATTTTTAAATCTTTTAACTTTCTTTCAATTTCACCCAGTTATCCGCTGGCACGGCAATATCTACTAAAAGACAAATTCTTTTCTTTTTGTTAATTAACACAAAGTCCAGTCTTTATGTCAGGATTAGGTGATCCGTTTTTATCCCAGAGTCTTATAAAATTCTATACGTCTCCATTTCTTGGACAGATTCTGGTTTGTGCCTATACCATTAGTCAGCGTGACCTAATTCTAATCTCTTGCACAATTCCTAGTGGATATCCTTTCCCCACCCAGTCATACTTATTATCGTATTCTTTTTGTGCTGATTGCTGCATTCTTTTATTATGTGATTAACTGTTTGATATCTGTCTCAATATATCCAACATTTGCTGTTTTGTTGCTTATTATCAATTTTTACTTGGATATAATTGATACTTAAGGCATTATTTTATGCTGTTATCAAAAGAGATTCATTTTCTTTCTTGAGGTTTCACCTTCTTAGCCATGTCCAGGTCATCTGGTACACAATTTGCTTAGTTTGTCCTTTGAATTTATATATATATATATATAGGTATCCTTGATGCTAAGGAAGATATCCTGTCGAATCCCAAGTTAAGTCTATAAATAGACTTAAAAGGAACGATCCAAAGTAAATATATGGTATTAACACATTGAAACAGAATGCTCAATGCACGGCTAGTAATATATGAGAATATGTAAAAATATTAAAATAACTTGCATGCCGAACAAATATATCAATAATATTAAGTTAAGTATCTGTTACGTTTTACTTAATATTATATATATATATATATATATATATATATATATATATATATATATATATATGTATATATATATATATAAAAGGTGAAAAACAAAGTATAAATAACCATCTTTATATATTATCATTTTACTCTTTTGATAGTTTTTCGCAACGGCATTTGCTGATGGTATCTCACTGGAGTTTGAGTGACAGCAAGTCTCTATGTTTTTTTTTCTATATTCTGGCCGATCTTAATAATACTGTAGTCTAGATAGTCTCTACTTGTCCTCTTATTTCCAAGTCTTCCAGTTCCATTACTAATTCTTTGGAGATTGTTCCTAGTGCACCATATACAATTGGTATCACCGTCACCTTCACGTTCCATAGTTTTTTTTTTTATTAGTTCTCTAGCAATGTTTAAGTACTTATCTTTCTTTTCGCCTGGAAGGCAAAGTCTATTATTTGTCAGGTTCTCTTTTTTTTGTTGTTGACTATCTCTAAGTCTGGTCAAGATTAGGAGAATTTTGTGCGTCTTATTCTCCAGGAAGGATTCAGGGTTGTGCATTTACCATTTGTTCGTATTGTCATATTTAAATTTCTTGCAAAACTCCCAGTGGATTATTGTTGTTATTATCATTTGCACCATAACACGAGAAATACGTAAGGTAAGTAAAGTTGTCTCCCTTTAGTCGAGGGTGACACGAAGGCTCCCTTTTCAATAGCTACTACACCAAGGTGTAAGGGAAGGCGCTACTCCTTCCTTGAATTGCTCCTGTTTACCCTTGATCCTTACCTTATAATACTGAGTCTTTTGAGTCTTTCGTATGACTCGACCTGGGATTGAACCCAGGTCTCCCAGGCCATAGGCGAGCACTAACGGTTATCCCAGGGATCCAAGTGACAGCAAGGCTCTTCAAATTCCCTACCATTTTCTCAGTATTATCACAGATTTCAATAATAGCATAGTTTAATGTTTTTTTTTATTTAATGGCATATCAACCTTCGTGGGTTATTTAATACCAAAGCAATCTTTTAAGCGTAACAAGGGGGAATAATAGGGTTCACACCTTTCCCAAGGGTATTTGTCAGAAAGTGAATGTAATAGCATGACTGGAGTTTGAACTCACTCACTACAATGTTGCAGTCTAACATAGAGGGATAAGGGGGTTCATGCCTTTCCCAAGGGTATTAGTCAGAAAGTTAATGTAATTGCACGACTGGAGTTCGAACTCGCTTTCTACGATTTCGCTGTTTAGCACGTTAACCACAACCCGACGGGAACTTTTCCTACGTGGTTTGAATCATTCTATATTTTTTATTGATTTTTTTATTCATTCAGTATTTTACAAGATTCTTTGTACGTTAATAATTGTTGGCTCTACTTTCGTTTTTATGATTCCTAACTTTCAAAGAAAAAGGAAAATAGAAGGAAAAAAATGAAAGAAATAAAAAAAGGAAATACAAAAAAAGAAAAAAGAAAAACAAGAAAGAGAGAACGAAAGGCAAAACTGGAAAGAGAAAAGGATAGAAAGACAGAAGAGAAAAGGAAAGAAAACAGAAAGAAAGAAAGAAAGATAAACATGGAAGTAAAAACAGAAAGAAAAAGAAAAGTAAAAATAAAACTAGAAGAAAGAAAAGAAAGAATAAACGATAGAAAAGAAAGAAAAAAAGCAAAGTCAAAAAAGAAAGGAAGGGAGACAAAAAGAAGAAAGGTGGAAAGAAAAAAAAAGAAAAAAGATAGAGGAAAGTCAGAGGGAAGAAAAAAGAATGGAAGAAAAAAAGGAAGGAAGAGATAGAAAGAAAAAAATGGAAAAAAAGGGAGACATAAAGAAAGAAGGAAGAAAGGGAGATAGAAAGAAGAAAGGGAAAAATGGAGATTGAAAGAAATAAAGAGAGATAAAAAGAAAGAATGAAAAAAGAAAGGGGGGAAGAAATAAAGAAAGAAGGAAGAAAGGGACAAAGGGAGATAGAAAGAGAAAAGAAAGAAAGAAAAAAAGAAAGAAAAAAGAAAAGAAAAGCAAAGAAAAGAGAAAAAACAATAAAAGCGTTTGATTTCACTTTTGCAAATAGTAATTGATATTAATTCAATAAGTTAATTCATTTGCTTCTCATTTAATGATCTTGTAAATTCTAAATATATTTTGTTTTAACTATTGAAAGAAATCGATGAAATAAGGCTTAAATTAAATTACTCCAAAGTGAAGACAGATCTCTATAAGAAACGTCTTCAGCACTTGTTATTCTAGATGGCGTACAACACAAAGCAATAAAGCTAATCAACGTGTGTCCTTCATCTTCTGGTTCATCAACTGTTTTCTATATCCGTTTATTTCATAGCCTATGGTTCAAGAAGCTTTTCGTCTTTGCCAAGACCTGTCTGTCTAATACGGCTTTATTGTATTATCTAATTTTTCAGAATAGCGTCCTCCTCAACGACATGGCATATATCATCTCCTGCTGGTATATTTTCTAAAGCTTATTTTACTGATGTAGTCATCATGAATTTTCAAAAAAGGGTTTGGTAATTTTCTAAACATTCTGTGATCTATTAAATAAAAGCTATTATTGGAACACTTAGAAGTAGGGAAGATATTTAGTCAAGTCCTCACTGTCATATTCGTGTATGGTAACATAGAGGAGAGAGAGAGAGAGAGAGAGAGAGAGAGAGAGACTTACTGACCAGATTGTCGTACTACCAGCTTGAATAGCAGGGATTGAAGAAATACTAAGAAACCAACAACAGAATCAACAATGAGGTAAAACTTATAGACGTAGAGTGTTCCTCTTTCTTATATTAGTTCAGAGGGCTTACAAAGAAGCTAAGACGTTGAATGTCTGTTCAATGGTTTTAAGTTCTTGGTAAGTTTATGGATGGTTGGTTAGTTGGTTGGCTGGGTTTTATGGCATATCACCCTTGTAGGTTATTTAATGTTCAAGCCTGTACACACACACACACACACACACGCGCGCACACACATTAAATATATGTGATTTATAAACAAATAGTTTGTAGATAATTTTTTAAAACAAGCCAGAGCTCATTTATTTGCACACAGTTTAACGGTTTCAAATATTTCTAACATTAATAATTCTATTTATTATCAATCATTTGTATGCACACAGTGAAGTGGTTTCAAGTATTGTACCCACTAATAGCTTTATTTGCATGTAGTTAAATGGTTTGAAGTATTTCTATTCAACACTGACAATTCTTTTCAAGACTATTTATTCATTTGCACAGTGAAATAGTTCCAACTATTGCTGTATAATACCAATAATTCAATTTTTGCAAACAGTTAAATAGTTTAAAGCATTTTTCTCTAACATGAACGTTTCTTTTTAGTATTAATCATTTGTTTGCACACAGTTAAATTGCTTCAAGTATAGCTAACACTAACAGTTTTATTTGCACACAGTTAAATGGTTTCAAGCATCGCTATGTAACAAACAATTCGATTTGTTTGCGTACAGTTAAATAGTTCTTTGACCTATACATGGGACCCTAACGGGTATTACCATTCCGGGTCAGAGTAGACTTGGGAGTAATGGTAATGAAGAGGTACTCCACATTTCCCAAGGCTCCTGGATTAGAGCCTCGCCATCTGATGGTTTAGTGTTATACCCAGGATACTCGTTGCGGAGGGGCTACTCTTCTGCATAGAGGCATTCGGTGTAATCTACAGTCTGTACTTGTTTAGAGCTGTCCTTTGGGGTAAGGTGGCTTTGTCGCAAAGGAATGTGTTTTTTATTGTTATCCGTGGATAGCAGTTGAGACAAGCGAAATAGCTTTTATCTGTCAGTCGTATGGGAGCTGCGATAATGAAAACTGTCCTTCGTGGAATGCGGGTGGTATTTAAGTGCTTTTGATAAGATAAAGCTTCAGTCTGTGGTGTATTTCAATTGGTAAAAAAAGCTTAATTTCATGTCATGTGATTGCTCACTGCTACGTCCGCAAGCAGGTCAGTCAATCAGTCACCTTGAACGACCAACAGGCCGTTTTGTTTGTCGACTTGGATGTAGACTTTATAAATAGTAACAAGATTTGACTTGGACTATAACATCACCAACCAATGACCAATATTAGCATTAGTATATCCGTGATATACTAACACTAAACACAACAGAAAGAAAGAAAAAATAAACGCATTTAAACATACGGAGAACATTTATCCTTTTATATACATATCAATTGTATTAAAAAGAAAGGATACACAAACGTGTCCCAATAACTAAAAATATACACATATTGTTCTAAGAACCAGTTGTATCTAGAAGAGGTACAAAATAGAAAAACGTTTACTTGTTTAGGGAGAGTAAAATAACTACGTGACTTGACTTCACCGTTCCCAGGCAGAGTCCGAGACAACATTTTTCTTGTTCAAAGAAAAGAAGTAAAAGAGGTCGTGAATCGGTTTCTGAAACTGTCATGTGACATTCAAGAAGTTACCCAATGGGAAGGCCCATTTTCTAAGGGAGATAATTGTCCCCCTACACTATTTCTTCTTCAACAAAGGATTTTTGGTAAAATGAGAATATTCATTCAATGTCATTAAGTACGACCTGAGAAAAACAAATATCTAAATAAACAAATAAATGAATGAATAGACGTTAATGTTCGTCAAGAATTGTTTTTTTGACAATAGAGATTTTTAAAAGAATGCATGAAAGTTTTCGATTTTTCTTACGTCAATCTACTCGATTTGGTCATGTCATCATTTTTACAGTTCTTAAAAGTTGGTTCATGAGAAATTGAATAAAAGTGATTAAAAGAAAATAAATTTTACCATTTACAGAAATGATAGAAACATTCTTTTTTTTTTTATTAAACTGTAAGCCTTTGAAATAAGTAGACCAGTTCACATGCCTCGGTAGCAATATATCATCTCCTGAAAGTGATGTCAACATACGCATAGGTAAAGCAGCTGATCTCTCTGATGAAATAAAACGGGAATTTTTCCAAGCTATAGTTGTGTCACTACTACTGTATGATTGCACTACTTTGACTTTAGTGAAACTCTTGGTGAAAAAGTTAGATAGGAACTATGCAAGAATGCTGCGTGTTGTTTTGAATAAATCTTGAAAGCAACACTACAAAACCGTGACAGTACAGCTATTTAACTCCCGTCTCACATGTCATCCAAGTAAGATAAACAAGATATACTGTGCACTGCCGAAGAAGCAGGAATGAACCCATAAGCGACTATGACACATGGACACACCAGTGTTAACCGACTAGCAAGAACTTATGTGCAGACACTGGATTCCATCTAGAGGACTTGCCAAAGCATCAGATGATGGTGTGTGTGTGTGTGTACGAGTAAGAGAGAGAGAGAGAGAGAGAGAGAGAGAGAGAGAGAGAGAGAGAGAGATCCGGGCTGTTAGTATGCCTTGATGATGATGATGATGATAATAGTGATATACGTATTAATCTTTCGAAATTCAAGTAACTGGGCCAGAATTTTACTTTAAATTAGTCATATTTCCGATATAGAGCCAATGTCTCACTCCAAAAACGAATCAGATTGACTTAACTATAATATTTTGAGTAAACAAATTCCAAGTAAACATTTTACTACTTAGTTAAGCCCAATTTAAGATTCTATATTTCTTATGTCCCCGTCGATACAAGATAATAATCGGTGGGAATTCCATATGAACAGGCAATTTCTGAGCCAATGACGTCACAAATACAAATAGATGTCAACTTAGCAGACCCGACTAAACGAATAAATTGTACACCCTTTTCTTCCTCTTATCACCAAAAACAATTTTAAAACTTTAATATTAATATTTGACATATAAGATCCTAAATTTGCCCACCTCATGTAATTTAATGCTTAGCAAGCTAGTTTGACTGACCATAATTTATGAGTTCGATTCTCACTAGGCGCCTTACACTTCTGACCTTATGCCACATCCCCGCTAAACTTACTACTAACTATAAGGTCTTCATTATGGGCAGTTTGCGTGGTTAAATGGTTAGCAAGTTAGATTAGTAGACAATTGTTCATAAGTTCGATGTTCAGTGGGCCCTTACTCTTCTGGTTTTGTGTCACATAGTAAATAACGATAAAGTTCTTGTTTGTTTGTTCGTTCGATAGCATATCAACCTTCGTGGGTTATTTAATGTCAATACTGGTTCTAAATATAAATCTTGACATGATTTAAGCGCGAGTTTTAATTTTGATACAGACCTGTGAAGAAAGGACTTCTTTATTCATTCTTCATTTTTTATTTTGATACAGCCAGTAAAAAAAGAAAGGAAGTTTTTGTTTTTATTATTTTTATATTAGAGTATCTACGCACCGTAAGAAAATAATTTAAGATAAAGTTAAGTTTTTAGCTTAATTTTGACCCCACGCCAGAAGTGTGAGGCACCCAGTGAGAACCGAACTCAGTAAAAATGGTCTGCTGGGCTAGCTTTCGTTAACTATTGAAATGGCTAGCTGCCCGAGTCTGTTGTAGATGAATAAATAAGTAATGAGCAAAAAAAAAAAAAAAAAGAAAAAAGAAAAAGGAATAAGTTAAAAATAAAATACTTGGATCGACGGGTTTCTCCTGACTCAGGAGTTCTGAACTTGAAGAGGAGGCAGATAAGTAAAGAAGGGGGGGAAAGGGGGGAGTTAAGATAAAGTGAAGAAGTAGGAGGAGTTGAAGGGAGAAAAGGGGAAAGAAATGAATAAATAAATAAATAAAGAAAGAAAGAAAGAAAGTAAATATGAGAAAAACGGAAAGTAAATAAACATTCGGGAAAGAGAAGATATGTTCTGCACATTTTCTGAGTTCGCTAATGAAGACTGACAAACTTAAGTTTCCTTGGTAAAAAAAAAAAAAAAAAAATGGCCAGTTAAAGTTTAGCACCCTTTCTTCCATGATAAGAGCTTTCTTTATTTTTTTTTTTCATCTGTACTGATAATTAAGGTGACCCTTATTTTTTGTAAACATTTCGGATTCTATTTTGATGGTAACCCTTTGTTGTTGATGCGTCAGTCAGTGTTTTGGTTTTGTTCTGCATTTTTTTTAAACCCTAAGATTTTTTCAAAATATCAAATCACTTAAAACCAGGGTGTATATATATTTACTTAGGTTTAAACATCAAATTAAAGTCAGGGTTTATTATCTGTCTCTTGCCAAAGACTAGAGAAATAAAACCAATTAAAAAAAAAAAAATTAGATAATAGAATATAACAGAGAAACTAAATAATTGTCAGTTGACGATTGTAAAGATTTCTTAAATACCTTTTTGTACTTATTTATTTAAGGAAAAAAAGAGAGAAAAAGAGATATAAGATAAAACAGGAACTGTTTATTTTTTGGATATTTTAAAGGACGTATGAGATGCAAAATTTGTAATAATAACAAATAGAGAAATTGAAAACACGTGGATTAGATGATACCAAAACATTAATAGTCATTGTACTACTACCAATTTATTTATTACTGCTACTACTACAATGATGACTACTACTACTACTACTACTATTATTATTACCGTTGCTTCCTTCCCACACGAAGCACCCAGGAATCAATACAACAGATAACAACTTAAAAAGTAGATATTTATTGAAAGAAGAAATAAATTATTGCAAGAATCATGGAAATTCCTCGGAAAAGGATTATTACCCCGTCTGTTCGGACAGTTACAAGTAGTGATGGTAGTGATTCAAGCAATGCAAGTGAAGAGGAAAGACTTCGCCGGCTTTTTAATAGTTGTGATGAAAATGGAGATGGCTACATAGACGGGTAAGTTGAGAAACTAAGGAATGAGTTACCCCTTTTAAAATAAATAAAGGGTCTTTTGTTGTAATAGAACATGAGAAATATCTGTTTACGAATACTCTTCTTCTTGCGAAACATTAGATGTTGGAGAGGAAAGTTTTCCTAATTAAATTTATTGCATACCCACCCACATTAGATCGTAAAGTGCCCGTAAACACTTTTTTTCAAGTGTCAATTAAATTAATTGATTATATTCGGTGTCAAAAAAGTTTTTTTTTTTTTAATTGTCTTTTTCAAATTTGTGAGTAACTCTTTTTTCTGCATGTAATTGATATAATATATAAACAAAACTTATTTATATATGCTTGAGTAAAAATTAACATTTATTCATTTAATTAAGAAGTAGAAATGAAAAAAGAACTTTAAATTGAGTTTTTTATTTTCACTATAAAAAAGGAGAAAAAAAAAAGTTCTAAAAAGTAAACCTAAAATTATTTTTTTGTCACTTTTTGTTTTGTGAAAGGAAGATAAAAGATAAATTGAAGTTTTTTTTTTCCTTTTTGTGTGTGTGTGTGTGTGTTTTTTTTTTTTAAATTTAAAAGTGATTAAATCAATATTGTAAGCATTTAAGTTATTCTTTAACTTTATATTGATTTAATTTGTTTATTTATATGCTTTTACCTATTCGTATTAAAAGAAACAATAAGAAAAGTTTATTTGTTATTTAAAACTTTCAAGGGAAACTAAATCAAATCTTCAAAACAAAGATACTGTTGCTTCTTATATATATATATATATATATATATATATATATATATATAAAAGTTCAGAACTGAACTTTTTAAAAAATATCATGCATTTAGAAATACTTTTTGTTAACTTTTTCAAAATTTTTTTAACTTAAGCATGAGTTGATTTTTCTTGTTTGCAAAATAAATAAACTTGGTGACAACTCTAGAAATCTTAATATTTATTTAGACTTTCATTTTATTTCCATTTTTACCTTTTAATTGTGTTGTACTTTTTTATTTTTGTCAAACTGCGTGTCTGCTTTACGAACGACACACAGAGGTATGGGTATTTATTTTACGACTGACTGCCAAAAATATTCCTGGCAAGAGGATTCAATCTGAAAAGTTAGGAAATATTTTTCTGTTTGTCAATTCTAACAAACTTTGACTTCGATGAGCTTTATTGTTTTTTTTTTTTTTTTTTTTAAAGCAACTCTTATTTATTGGTATAAAAGAAAGAAAAACAATGAACAAACAAGATAAAAATGTTTTGTTTTAAGCTTTATAAAAGTTTTAATTCTTTGAAATGATCTTTCTTGTACCCTGGGAAGATGAAGAAAAAATATCTAGGACTTTTGTTTAAGTTACCTTTTGATTTCTAAAGAGAAAGGTGATTCATTTGAAACGAATTACAGTATCCATCATATTTTGACGCTTTTATTTTTATTAATTTGTTTTTTTTTTTTAATTATTCAAGTGTGAAGTTTGAAATATTCAGACTTTGATTTTTTTTTTCCCCCTATATTTTCCCCCCTTTTTTCTTTGCTACAGTCAGGAGATTGAAATTTTTAGAGCAATTTTTACTTTTGTTTGTCGATAAACTAACATAATTTCATTTCTTTTTACTTAAAATTCTCTTGAAGTAATTTCTGGTAATTTTTTTTAAAAAGAACTCAACTCCGCAATAATCGGAACAATTCACTTTTTCCCTTTTTTTTTTTTGTTTTATACTTCAAATTTTAACCGTATTTTTACTTGGTTACCTTATTTTCTTGCTGAAGTATATATATTTTTTTCAGACCAATGTTTTCGTTAGTAATTATTTTTTGTTGTTTTGGATTCGTTTAACACTGTTAGATGCAGAGCAATCTTTATCATTTTAATTAAGGTAACAATTTCACAAGTAAAAAAAAAAACATAAACGTTTGACTATGGGATTAAAAAATGGATTTTGTTCGTGAAGTACGTGTAAAAATAAATGTAGAAACCTTAGGAATTTAGAAAAAAAGATAGGTGTGAACTTTCAAATAAAAAAAGAAAATGAACCAGCTATTGAGGAAAAAAAGATGTTTTAACTAAAGGTAAAATGATTATTTCTATAATCGAAAAAATATTCAGAATATTTTTTATACACTCATTCTTTTTTTTTTTTTTTTCTTTTTTTTTTTTTTTTTAATGGTATATTTTTACTTTCCTATTTTTTACTGCCTTACATTTCTTCCTGGTATTTGATAAATTCGAATTTTGGCATTTAATTCCAAAAACCCGAAAGTTTTGAAAAAGTTTGACGTTTGAACTTAATTGATATTTTACAATATCTTCTTTTTTTTTCTATGTCTCTCTTAGAGTTGTTACTTTGGTTGTCAGATTGTAAAATAATTTTTGAAGATAAGTAACTTTTTGGTTCCTAATAATTTCATTGATTTGAATTTTCATAGCAAAAATTCATTACGATGATTACTTGCTACGATTTTCTTGAAAAAAAAAAAATTAATATTATCCAACTTTTGAATTTCTAAAAGTGATTAATAAATTTTGTAATTAATATTTTAGTAACTTTATTCTTTAAATTTAAATTGATTTAGTAAATGATTTTACTCATTAATAACGATGATAAGATTAAGATATCAATTCAGGTATTCAGATCTTTTTTACTCAATACAACGGGTGTGGCACAGACCCCCTTTCTTTACCCCTAAATTTTCACAAATTATCTTTTATTTAGTCAAACGACCAAAGAAAATCTCCATTTTAATTTTTATATTATAAGCTTTGATTATTTCATATTTATTTTCTGTGAACCCAAGATAATTTATTACGATTTCTAATTACATTTTTTGGTCGGGGTCTAAATTTCGTGTATATTGATTTTTTTTGTCTTTTTATTAAGCGATTTATTTTTTTATTTCACCTGCATAACAATTGTCGAATCGATAAAATCTATTAATCCTCGTAAATGACAATGATAAAATCAATTTATTTTCATGAAAACACCATTCGTTTCGTGCTATTCAGATCATAAAATCTAATGAATTATCGATTTTAGACTTACTGTATATTATCATCATTAACCAACAGTAAACATTTAAAACTATCTTACCTAGATGAATAAGCTCTTTAATATTAATTGATGTAACTTGCATTAATTTTTTCCCCCTTCTATACCATGACCCCCACAAGAAAGCAGATGTGGCGCACGGTCAAGTTTAATGCGAAGCTCTTCTCTCAAACGTGATGGTGGTGACAAAAATTTCCTTTCCCTCGCCATTCCTCTTTTTTGGAGTGCGTCAGGGATTGACCCTGACATTTATCGTTGTTTGGGAGATGTTTTTACCACCCCTACACACACACACACACACGATGTCTGAATGTGACACAAGGTCGGATTAACAAGAGGTACCCCACAGGAAGCCTGGCTTCTGAGGGGCGGGAGCAAAAATTGCTCCAGTCCCCGTTGGTATTTCTCTTGAGGGTCACCTCAGGCATCGTGCAATAAACCATGCTCCTATCCTCTTTTAGACGATGGGGTAGGTACTGCTTGGAGGGATGGTTCCCCTAAAGTTGATGAAAGGTAATTTATCTCCGACCATGGATGACAGTGGGAGGCGGGGTGAGGTACAAGTATACCCTGAGGTAATTTGGCAACATTTCGCTCTCTGATAATCCGATCCCTTAACTTAAAAAAAAAAAAAAAAAAAAATAATGAAGATACCATTCTGGAAAATATGTCTGACGATGTCGGTGGGCTTAGAATATGCTCTCTGTACCTCCCCCCTGCAGAGATGTAAGACCTTTCACATCAGAAGGAGTATTTATCCATGCCTCCCATCAGACAGGATTTGACACAGTCTTTTTCTAAGTGGGGGTTTAGGGGAGCAGAAGGTCAGGCACGAGCCAAGACTTGTACCCTGCTGGACTATGCGGGTCATAGACTCAGTGGATGCAATGTGAGCCAGGTGACCCTGCTGGACTCACTAATTGCAATGTAAGTCTGGCATGTATGCCTGCTCATAGCTTGAATCAGATCTGAAGGTTTAGTGCTATGCTTTGCTTGTCATTGATTCTTTGTCCACCTGAAGATGGCCCATTCAGAGCTAGGGGTTATTAGGCCTGAAGGGGTGTTCAGAGTATGACGTTAAATTGTATCTGATGGTGAGGCTCTAGTTCTGAACTTCTGGAGGATAAGAAATCTTTTTTTTTTTTTTTTTTTTTTTTTTTTTTGTTGTTATTACTCCCAGGTCTGAGCTAATGTGGCAAGTTACTATTATTTGGTCAAATAAATATGTTTGAGATAATGTTTAAAATGATTTTGACCTCCATGTGTTCTTTAAATATTAATATTGTAACTAATATTAAAGGGATTAGTAGTTTGAAATGATTGTGGAAATTGTTTTTTTTTGTACTTAGAGGAACATTCATATAATATAACCCAACAAGGATTGACATACCATAAAACCAATCAATATAGTACCTTTCTTCTATAATAGTCATTATATTTAATATAGAATACAGATGATATCTATATAGTTCCTTTCTTAGTACTCAGAATTCGGAGTGCTAAAAAGTGTGGAGTAGCCTTTCACTTGCTGTTACTTCTAGGTTCAGTATTACCTGGAGTGATAATACCTGTTAGGGCTCTTGATATCATATAACTGTAAATTATTTGTATTAAGTATCGTTACTTGAAATTATAATTGTTTATTGTTATTAGTTACTTGAAACCACATCACTGTGTGCAAAAAAATGACTATTATTAGATATAAAAAAAAAAGTTACTTGAAACCATATAATTATTTGTATTAGAAAGGAATATTTGGTATAAAAAAAACTCTTAACTCTTTGATTCCTAATCACCTAAGCCTGAATTTATTCTCTACCGATTGAACATGATCACTGCACCGGTAAATTAGTGCTATTGTGCAAGGGGAAATAAAAGTAATGGGATCAAAGGATTAAAAAAAACTATGCAAAAAATGTAGATATAAGCGTACAATGAATGCAATTCCCTAACTTTTTGGCATAAATTCTTGCAGTATCTTACACTTGAGATATAAAATAACTTGAGACAGATTGACGTGCTGTTAAAATCAATCAATCAATCGGTATAGGGTGTGCATCATGATGAGATTGGGTGATAGATATAGTAAGTAAAATCTCACTCCCCCATGTTTTTACTTGTCAGCAGGCAGATTAGCAGAACATTTTCTTTTGTTGACCTGCAGAACCTGTATCTATCATACTTTTTTTTTTTATCTCAGGTGAATTTTTGACCTCTTGAACAAGCCAAGATTGACACAAGGTCGTTTTTTTTTTTTTTTTTTTTTTTTTTTGGGATGCCATACAGGAATTAAGCCTTCTGCAACTGCATTTTCAAAAATTGCACAAAATTCTATTTGAATTCTCATTGTCCTGTGACTCAGTATTGGGATTGTAACTAAAAGTTGCTTAATTTTTCAAATAAAAAAAAAAAAAATAACAATATTGAAAAATGTATATGCGTGATTAGCTCTGGAAATGATCTAGTTCTTTTGAGATGCTTCAGATATTAGGAATTAATCTTGACCCTTTAAGATAAATGGAGTGGTACAGTTTGGAAGGACGGTGTCAAATATCTGGAAGTAGCTTTTGTTTTTAAGGTTCCTGTCGCAAGGATAAAACCCATGCAACGTGTGCATGTAAACATGTTGAAGTATTTAGTTAATCAATATACGTCTACTGAAGGAGCTGAGGCAATCCTTATAGTAGCTGCCATTCTTTTCTGTTTTCCGACATTTCTGGAGAGATGGTGTGTGTGTGTGTGGGGGGGGGGGCAGAGACCTCTTTTTATTCTTTACAGATTGTACGGTTAAAGAAGCCTGTAGAATGGATCAGTCAAAGAAACGTTAGAGTATCAAGAAGAGTGGGGGGCAGTACAAGTTCAATAGTCCAAAAAACTTAAGGAATTTATTTTTTATTTGTGATTTTTTTTTTTTTTTCCCCTGGTGGTCTTTCACTGGAGACTAAGTGACAGCAAGTCTTCTCAGGTCTCCAAACTGAGCAGAACGTGGAATATTTAAGAAATCTCTTCTTACATTCTCATTCTCTTAGACTCTCTTTTTCTCAGGCTTTTTCTTTCTCTCTCTCCTGCTCTGACTCTCTCTCTTTCTCTCTCTCTCTCTCTTCTTCTCTGACTCTCTTTCCTTCTCTGACTCTCTCTCTTGGTCTGTCTCTTCTCAGGCTTTCTCTCTCTCTCTCACACACAGTCAAATAAAGGGTTGATTACATTGTCGGTTAGTAACATAACCCTGTTAAAAAAAGGTACCTACCAAAATATCCTTTACTGATACGTTTTGTACCACAAAGCACAACGACTTGAGAACATTTTCAATCTCGTAATTTGATACTGCATCTGTCCCATAATACATATTACATTTAACATATAAAATTTATATCCAAATGTAACAACAATTTTGGGGCAGAGATTGTATTTATTTTTTTTGTGTTACTCAAATAAAAAGGAAAATAAATATTTTCTTTTCTTCTTTTTTTTTTTTTTTTTTTTTTTTATTCCTACTATTTTTATATTTCTGAACCCTTCATAACTTGAACTTGAGTTTTATTAGTTACCTTTAAAAAAAGAAAAAAAAAAAATCTTTGTCCTTTTTCAGAAATTGAATGTAATGTTTAGAATCATAAAAAGTGCAATAGTTTCATTGTGCGGATTAATGCATACACATCGTTTTATACATTTATACCTTTCTGCATTTGTTCAGTTGAAGGATAAATGAAGGTTTTAAGTTATATTTGCAGCAGCAGGAATATAGAATTATTCACAAAATGTAAAAAGCATTCAATGATATTGTAAATAGTAATAATGCTATGTAGATTCATTCACGTATTGAGAATGGTTGTCAATATCTATAAGTGTGTATATATCCTTTAGAAGAAAGTATTGTTTAATATAAAAAAGAAAAAAAAATGAATAGAAATATATAAAAAATTATAAAAAATGGATTTGAAAAGATAAGCTCAATAGAAAAATGTAAACTATTTTTTAACCCATTAACTGCAGATCACAGGAAATTTAGTTATTGTGGTTTCCTGGTTCAGCTATTAATGGAGAAAAATTATCTTCTTCAAACCATGCCAACAGCACGGATTTCCTTGACTCTTTCTTGCCATCTGCCTCTAATGGTCATTGCTCTTGGCAAGTCCTTTAGACAGCATTAAGTGTCTTCACAGAACTGCTTTTTTGCTTGCTCAGCCAACACTGGTATGTCCATGTGTATTAGTCCATAGGAGAATGTTACTTATGAGTTCATCCTTACTTTCCCAGCTATGTCCAGTATATCTTGTTCGGCTTACATGAATGGTTTATATGATGGGAGGTAAGTGGCAATACAGCTGCTTTTTTGTGGGATTTTGCTTCCAAGACTTCAAAATAGCATGTGTCCTTGTTTAGTTCCCATCTAGCTTTTTTTTCTCTATGCCACACACGTATAACTCAATGTGAATAAAGAAAAATTTCTATTTTATAGTAAGTAAAAAAGTAAAGTCACCGACCATAGTCGAGGGTGAACCGAAGTCTCCCTTTTTGATAGCTACTACACCAAGGTGTAAGGGAGGGCACTACTCCTTTCCCTGGATTGCTCCACTTTACCCTTGATTCGTACCTTATATTGCTGAGTGTTAAGCAAGATAGCATCAAGTACCATTTCTTTGGTATGACTTAACCCAGCTCTCCTGGGCTATTGGCGAACACTCTAACCATTATGCTAATGGTCGGTATTTTATAGTAACTGATGGTAACTTTGTTCTATATGTAAGTCAGGGCATCAAATAAGCTCTCCTTCCTCTAATTAGTGTTCATCATTAGTCTCAGAGAATTCTTTCAAAATTCTTCTGATTCCCCAAAATGGTAAAGTGGGTTATTATTGAAGAACTTTGTGAAAGTGATCAATTAATCTTAAATTTATCATTTGATGATGAAAAATTTCCTAATTGGAATTGATGATTTATCATATAAGGAACAAATAAATCTATATTCTGCTTGTGTTTCATCCATTTGCACATCACGCTCATCCATATACCTTTCCTGAAGTCAAGTGGGATATTCCCTCCTCCTTTTGACCAAGTGAGATATTCTTTCACTCTCTCTCTTGACTGAGTGAGACAATCGTCTACATCTCCTCCTTGCAGCCAAGTGAGATGTTCTTCCATCCTCCCCTTCAAGCAATTGGGATATTCCTCTGCATGGATGTTACTTCTTCAGATTAAACAATGTGTTCAATTCCGATGGAATTACTCTACGCTATTTTCCTCTACCCTCACTAAGTAGCATGAATTAATGTCTATTGGTTTGCTGAAGATCAGATAAGCTCCAACGACATGTTATCAAAGGCGGAAAAAGCAAAAGCGCTCTGAAAGATTCCTTGGCACTAGCAATACCATTATCCATGAAATAGAATATGCAGCTACTTATATTGATCTTGTAGTTTTAGTAATATCAAATATTAACAAATGATATGTTTATTAAGTGTTATATAAATTGTTATTGTATATTTTTCTATTATTTATTGCAAAGGCAATGAAAGGATTCATATGTAATAATATGCAAATCATCTTTTCGTATTTAAATCGCTCCTCTTGATTTTTTTTTTTTTTTTTATTTATTTATTTTTTTTTCCTTCCATGGAATTTCCATGGGTCCGATCAGTACACAAGTTATTAGTATTCACTAATTTTGAAATGAATTTCTCTTTACAAATTTTTTTAGCATAAACATTAGTTTTTGAATTGAATTTTAGAATTATCCTATGATTTTAAATGGATTCAGAATCTCTAGAATATTATCAGGTTTGAATGTCCTGTCAGCAGGGCTTAGAATATGCTGATTGTATTCCCTGCTGAGAGGTAAGACTCCCTCTCCCCCTGAAAAAAGAATGTCAAAGGTATAGCACTAAACTGGATTTGATGTTGAGGCTTCTGTTCCAGAAATTGGATTTGTGTGTGTGTGTGGATCCATTTTATTGGATCAAGTAATCCTATTGGATATGAATGATTTTTAAACAATTCTATTTGGCCTATATATGGGGCCCTAATTGGTACTACTCATTTACTGTTGTATCCAGTGTACCCCATTTTTTTTTGGGGGGGGGAGGGGATCTTATCTCTCTTTGCAAGGGATACAGTCAGTATATTCTAAGGCCTGCTGACATGGCCCAAAGGTTAAGAAGCCCCATTTGGAATGGAATCACAGACATTGGATTGTAGCTTATTTAGTATCACTTAAATGGGTAGAAAAAATTTGTAAGATTTGATTTTTTTTCCAGATTGCACGTGCAAGCTGAAAGAATTTTTAAGTTAGATAATCTCCTTAAATCTAAAAAGTAAACTTTTTATTTTTCTTACAAAAAGTTAAATTTTCCCAAAGATTAAAAGAAACTAAGAAAGAAATCCTATTGATTTAAAAAAAAAAAAAAAAAAATTAATCATAACGACTTTTTGGAGGTGCTCAAGTCGTAGAAAATGGATATGGCAACCCAAGTTCAAATCCTGGAAAGGCAGTTTGCATTTCACATTTATGCTAATACCTTTGGGAAAGATAGGAATCCAACTATTCTCCTACCCACAAAGGATAAATAGTAGTGCAGACTGGTGACCAGTCTTGGAGAAGGAAAACTTTGAATTCAAACCTGTTAAATTTTGTTTAAAAATTGACATGTGACATCCTGCTTGAGGCAAAGCCCTTTGGTAAATACGTACCTACTTCCAAAATAAAAAGTTGGAATTCACACTTCAAATTATGGTATGATGGTTAGTAACTTAGACTTGCAGATCATGTTTGATTCTCATTGGATGCTCCATACGTTTAGTCTTGTGCCTTAACTAAGTTAGGGAAGTCCTGTGGTGTAGTGGCCAATGTGTTGGACATTGTAATTAGCAAGTTTGAATTCAAGTCATGTTATTGCATTCACTTTTGGACTAATGCCTTTAGGAAAGTTATGAACCTTTTATTCCTCCAGGTATTAGTTAAATAGTACTACTATTAAGGATGGCTATGGCATTAAAATAACCTGTAAAGGTTGATATACCATTAAACAAAGAAACCAATTAAGCTGTGGTAATAAGAAAAAAATTATTTCTGGTTTCTAGTTATAAAAAATATCTATATTTCTACCATAAGAAAGAAAAAGATTTCTCTACCCCTTTTTCACATGGATTGTAAATCTTTAAATAAAAAAAAAAAAAAAGAACAAAAACAAAATGGCCCCGGAATATCAATAACAATAAAATGAGATCAATGATTCAAACATCATTTGGAATGTCCATTATTTCTTGTTCAGTTACCAAACTGTTCTTTGCCACCTTTGAGCCGTTCACCTGTCAACTGAATTAACCAATGAGAAAAGAGATTCTTTCAACTTCCTTGTTGTCAACAGCCGCGTTTTTTTTTTCCCCTTAGCTCACTTTGTTATCTGGTTTTGTAATCATTTGCAGAATTTCTGAGTCAGTACAGAATGATGAAGTGTAGCCCTATCTTTTATTTACATTCATTCATCCATTGCTTGACTTTATATCCATTCATACTCTATGTAAGATCTTTCCCTAAACAGAAATATTTGGCTTGTATTTTGGAATTTGTGTCAACAACCATCATGTTGACTTGAACCATTGAAACAGGAAGGGTAAGGTTAATGCAACAATATAATAAATTTTAAATTAAACCAATTATATTTGATTTGACAGTTAAATCAGATTGTCCATGGCTTGCAAAAGTCAGTCTGTATTAAAATATCCATTAACTGGAGCTGAAGCAGCTCATTTGCTAATTTTTGTTTCACTCACTTTAATCCATCAAGAGCTAACTGTTTATATACCCTGGCCCATGGTCAAACTGAAAAAAAAAAATATATATATATATATAATTAGAGGAATTGATATTATATCAATTAAATTACCAGGACCAGAAAATCCAGCAAAACACCCACATGCGACATACGGAACACTGAACAACTGTTTCAACCTTATTGGGTCTCATCAGCAGTGCATATTATGATCTCCATGACTGGAGATCGAACCAGCAACCCCAGAATGAAGAAAGCAAACTAATAAGTTCAGTTTCTGTATTGTGGGGTTGCTGGTTCAATCTCTAGTGGTGGAGATCACAGTATGCACTGCTGATGAGACCCAATAAGGTTGAAACAGCTGCTCGGTGTTCTGTATGTCGCATATGGGTGTTTGCTGGATTTTCGTCATGGTAATTTAATTATATTGTATAATATATATATATATATCATTAAATAAGTTTCCAGACTTTTTTCGTATGGGCACTTTTATTGATAGTACACACATGAAACTCTAGTCCTCTTCGAAGTAATCTCCTCCAGCTGCAATGCACTTGTTGTAACGTTCCAACAATTTCTGGAAGTCCTCTTGTGTGAGTGTGTCAATGACCTTCATCACAGCCTCTATCATCACCTCAATTGTCTCATAATGACAGCCTCTGAGCTTAGGCAATAACCAAAAGTCACAGAGAGCAAGGTCTGGACTAGAGGAATGGTGAGGAACTGTCTTGATGCCTATCTTGGTCAAATAGTCTGTGACAAGGATAGAGTTGTGGACTGGTACATTGTCCTGGTGGAAATGCCACTGACCCGATTTGAAGAGTGCTGGCCTCTTCCCAAGGCATTTTTTGCAAGTTTAAAACAATTTTATTGCATATCGTTCTTCTAAAGTGTCAAATTGCATTTTTGAAATTCCCCAGCTGTGACAATCAGGCTTTAGTAGGGTGTATTCCAATTGCTACTGTAGCTGTTCATTTGAAGCTGAAATCCTAAAAATTGGAGTGTCATCTCATAAGATGTCTAGCAATAACATACTGAATTTTCAAGAGTCTACAACAATTTTAAATGCCCATTCAAAAAGTCTGGGACCTTATTCAATGCACCGCATATATATAATTATTTTATATATAGATAATGAGCAAATACAGCAAGTACTTCACTCATTGTTAATAAGAGGTTTTTTGCTTTTTAATATATACGTACTTCTATTTAAAATTTTTTTTTTTTTACTTCAGGTGTAAAAATAAAAGAAACCAAAACTGATAATATGGATTGATTTTTATGTTGTATCAACCCATCTTGGGTTATTTTATGCCTAAAGATTAGGGAATCATATCTATTCATAATTTTGTGTAGTTGTATGTTGAGTTTTTATTGCAGTTCTCAAGTCTTCCTATTTAATAGAAAAAAAAATTGGACACAGTTGTATGGGTTCAAGTATTCCTATCAAATAATAATTTATTCACAATTGTTTCAAGTAATTATTTCTATTTTAACAAGTCATATGTTTTCACACAGATGGTTTCAAGTAACTTATAATCTTTAGTAAACAATTATAGTTTTAAGTAACTAATCTTAATACAAATAATTTACAGCTTTATGACATCAAGTATTCTAATACTAAGATGTTTTAAAACTGATCTATTGAGTACTACCACTTCAAATCAGAGTGGATTTGGAAGTAATCACAATAGGGAGTACTCCACACTTAATGAAGTTTTTTAAATTGCACTTTTTATTTGCACACAGTTATATGGTATCAAGTATTCTTATCTAATACAAATAATTTTCAAACAGACCTATTTGAACTAGAGGTAGAGCCCTAACAGGTACCAACACTGAATCAGAATGGACCTAGGACTAAGGGTACTCCACACTCTAGGACTACAGCTTCACGATTGGATGCAGTTTCATGTCATACAATTGAGACCAAATTATTGGGAATCATCTTCATTCTTAGAGACAAATTAAGAAAAATTCAAAATTCATCTCTTAGTTCTATGAAGAATTTAGTGCCATTTTACTTTCTTGTGATACTTATTTTCAATTCATTATGCAAATAAATTCTATAAAATGAATATTATTAAAACTGGCTCTCGATATCTATATTATGGTGGAGTTTTGAAATAGCTGAGCAGATTTAAGGCATTAACTGCCATTGACAGATCAATGACTATATGGAAATCTGATCTAATAAAACAGGAATTTTTCCCAGCTTTAGCCATGTAAGTACTATTGTATGGTTGCTACCTTATTAGATGTTTAAAATGGTCATTCTATTTGTAGGGTTTGGTCAGCCTATGAACTTTTCAGCTGTGGCTGCTGAAAAGTTTACACACAGTCTCAATGTTACGTATACCAGAAAAACTAGAGAATATTCTGATTAATTTAATGCAATTTCTGTTTTCAAAAATGTAAAATACAATGAAGAAATCATTTGTCATTCTAAACAAATTTTTCTTTATCCATATAAAAAATTTCAAAGACATTTATTTATTATATCGTAAAGACAATTATCAAACAATAATCATTATATTGTTTTAAAAAAATGCAGCCCCTAATGCTTTCTCTATGTGAAAGTATTATATAAGTTGTAATATAAGTATTATGAGTTAATGTTGATATAAGAATCGTTATCTACTATCATTATGTGGAGATGGATCATTCCATTCTGTATCTTTATTTTGATCACTGTATTGTTGAAGGCAAGAATATGCCAACTGAATCTCCTGCAGAGGAATATGACTCTACCCCATACACACAAAAAGTCTTATCCTTGGCATGTCACTAAAATTCATCTGGTGATGAGACTCCAATTTTGGATATCTGGGTAATGTAGAGTACTCCTTCATTACCATTACTCTCAGATCCACTCTGACCTGTAATAGTAATATCTGTTATGGTCCTATTTATGGGTAAAATAGTTTAACTTGAAAATGATTAGTATTGGATAAGAATACTTGATGCTATATAACTATGTGCAAACAAATTATTATCAAATAGAAATAGTTACTTGAAACCATATAATTATGTACAAATTATTAGCATTAGATAGGAATACTTGAAACATTTATCATTGTGTTGACTATAATCAGATATTTAAAAATGAACTGAATTTTGGGTTTTTGTTTAATGGTGTATCAACCTTTGTTAGTTACTTAATGGCAAAGCCACCTTTCTGAAAGAATGATAATGGCACTATTTGATCCATAGCTGGCAGGGATAAGGGGGTTGATGCCTATCCCAAGGATATTAGTCTGAAAGTGAATATAATGGTGTGACTTAAGTTTGAACTTGCTTACCATGATGTTGCAGTCCAGTACATACATATTCACCAACCTGTCTGCTCGAGCAGGATATGACACAAGGTCAAATTTTAAGTGGATTTTAACAGGTTTGAATTCAGTTTTCCTTCTCCTAGACTAGTTAACCCACCAAGGATTGTATCACATCCTTAAGTGGAGAGGTTGAATAAATACATAAAAATAAGTATTGTATATATTATTTAGATATTCCTTACTGTACTGTTATGGCTGTGATCCCTTTTACTGGGGCAATGTCAAGTATCCCTTCTTATTTATAAATAAATGTCGGATACAGACATAACTGTTAGATAAATTTAAAAAAATATCATATTGATCTTTAATTTTTGGTGGTTGTTCCTAATTATGCCATGAAATTTCCACAGCTGCTCCCCACCTCCAAGTCATTTGGATTCGACCAAATTGATTTGAATACCCCAAAATAAACAGAAACAGTATAAAATAACCCAAGAAGGGTTGACCTGTTGTAAAACCCAACAACCAAACTGTCAAAGTTCTGTTCTTGTGTGTAGTTCACATGTTGAATTATGTGTTAGCTGCCGCCAGCCGGGCTGCCAAGCCGGTAAGTATTGTTTATTGTTTTCTCCTGTGCGTTAGGGCAGTAGCTTCTTCACAAAAAGCAGGATTAAAGCCAGATGATAACTAAACTGATGAAGAATAAAATTTGAACACCCTGAATTATTCTGACTCTTCTAAGATTTCCCTAACATTTTATAAAAAGTGGTGCTGAGAACTTTTTCATCAGCCTAATATTGGTATTTGTATTCCTCTTATGTTTATGAATAATTTATAATTATTTGACCTCATTGTTTTACACTTTTGATATTTTTATTGCCAATAGTACATATTGAATAGTGACATGAAGATTCTTTTGACATGCCACATAAGTTCATAAGTTGTGTGACTGGCATAACAGGACGTACACCTGTTTCCTAAAGTAAACAGTTAGATGCCCTGTGGAAATGCTGTGTAAGTTGTATGGATAGCATAACAGAATGTGCACCTGTTTCCTCAAGTAAACAGGACATGGGTATTCCTCTGTGGAAGTGCCACAGAAGTTGCATGGTTGGTATGCTAGAGAGGAGACGTGTTCACATGTAACGTGTAGACGGGATATGTGACCATGAGGATTGCGTTTATAAATTATATAAACCAGGAAAGATTTTGACCCAGGCAGAATGAAGCAGAAAGGTTTCACCCAAAAACTGCGCTGTCATCCCTGCATGTGTGCAGTTCAGCCATCTCCAATTCACTCTTACTCTACCCATACATATATTTCGGGTAATAAAAAAACCCCAAAAGCTGAATATATTTTTGTACATCACCGTTGTTGTTTTTGTTTTTCCCTGCATATAACAGTACACAGGCAGAACAACATTTGAGGGTGTTTTTTTTTTTTTTTTTTTTTTTTCAGTAGCTCAATGTAAAGCATTTTCCTGTAGGCTGCTTATTGACCAATCCATTGTTTATGTAGAGAAGCATTGTTTGGATTGTGTAAAGGTTGTTTTGCAAACTATAAAAATAAGGGCTTTGTTGTTTTCATACTGTCATACTGTGATATACAATTGCTGATCATATATCAGGTTTTGTTTGTGGTTTTATACATTGACTTGTTTGAACACTCCCTCCCCTCTATTTTGCAATCTACCTTCTGGTGTAGTGGCTAACGTGATGGACTGCAATATCATAGTTAGCAAGTTCAAACTCTAGGCATTAAGTAGCCCGTGAAGGTTGATATGCTATTAAACAAAGAAACTGAAACTGAATCAAGTAGGATAAAAAGAAATTATCTGCATGTGAAAGGGTTAATAATTTGAGCTTGATTTCATTGTTCCTGTTGTTTATTGTAAAATGAAATAAAAATCCAGGAAGAAAGCCCCACAAAAACCTGTTCCTGCGACATGTCAAGGATTTTGTAAAGGATGTTGGTGATGGTAACATAATCTCATTCAAATGAATTGTTCGCCTTCATTCATGTTTTTGTCAGTCATATAAAATGTGCTGTACACTATATGACTGTTGGGGAGGTGCTGATGATAAGTGGGGAAAATAATCCATCAGTTTTAAAGTCTTTTTTGCTTTATATTTGCATTTGTTTTTCTTATTGTATCTTGGGCTAATTTTAAATGTTGATAACATTTAATTCTATTCTTTTGTTTGATTTTTCTTCTATTCCTTTTTGCCCTTCTCCTTTTATAATTTTGAAGATGAACTTGTCTGTCAAGCTTACATGCACCCCACCCCCTTTTATTGACTTTTTTAGCTCCCTGTTTCTCACCTCGGCTGCTCCAAACAATTTTACCCTAATCACTTCTATCGTGAATTCTTTATAATTCCCTTTACTCTTTTCTCTTTTCTCTCAATCTGTATTCCTCTTTCCACCCATATTTCTGTTCACCATTGTGCAACCATTAATTGTCTAGGTTTTTTTTTTCTTTTTATTGGCAATTGTATGTTTTTTTGTTTTTAAATTTTTTTTTTTTCTATTGGCATGACTTTTGAACATCAGAATATGGTAGATATAAATTGACAGAGATACAGCATTGATTAAAAACAATAAGTAAATCAATGCCTTGTCAGTAAGCATTAGAATATGCTGACTGTAACCCCCCTGTATAGAAGACCCCCCTACACACACACCAAAAAAAAGGGGGTGTCCTCAGTAGGACATGAAACTGCATCTTTAGTTCTGAAGCACTGAGGCTTTAGTTCTGAAGCACTGGAACATAGTCACTTCTTTATTGCCATTACTCCCAGCTTCACTCTGACTTGGAGTGGTAGTACCTGTCAGGGTTCTATCTATGGGTCTAATAGATCTGTTTAAAAATTATTTGTATTTGACTGGAATATTTGATACCATATAACTGTGTGGAAATTATTTGTATTAAGAATAGTTACTTGAAGCTATAATTGTTTACTAAGGATGATTATTATTAGTTATTGAAACCATATAACTCTGTCCAAACAAACGACTATTGTTAAATAGAAATAATTACTTAAAACCATATAAATATTAGAAACCATTCAACTGATCAAGGGGTGTCCTCGTGTTGTAATGGTTAAAGCGATGGACTGCGGGATTGTAGTAAGAAGGTTTGTAGTAAGCATTATTACGTTCACTTTCGGACAAATACTCTTGGGAAAGGTATGAACCGCCTTATCCTCCCAGCTATGGGTTAAATAGTACCACTAGTGTTCTTCTAGGAGAATGGCTTTAGCATTAAATAACCTACAAAGGTTGATATGCCATTAAACAAAAGAAACCAAACAACTGAGCAAAAAACTTAAACTACACAAAAATGTAATTATAAATGTACAATGAATACAATTTTCTATTATCTAGGCATACAATAACCCTAGACAGGTTGAAATGCCATTAAAAAAATTCATTAAAACAGCATTTTAGCATTAGAAAAAAATTTTCACACATATTATGAGTCATTATATATTTGTATTGAAAGGTATCAGGTTATTAGTTACTAAACTTTGCTTAGTTTGGCACTCACTTTAGGTTACTTATTGCAGCTGCTATTACTAAGTTGTCACTTATTTAAGGACTGAGCAGGTTCATTGTGGCTTAACTTTAGTGATCTTTGGTTAATTTGGATGACCCAGCTTAAAATCCTTAATTGGTCTTGCAATCTTACATGATAAAAAAAAATTTAGTGCCCATGAATTATACCTTATTAGAAACACGTTAATCATAAAATTTTTACCAGTTACTGCTAGATATATTTACTTTGTTAATGCTGAAAATGACTCAAGAAGCAGGAGTTGTATATGAAATGTTGCCTTTTTCTTATAGATTCATTTTTCTATGACTTTTTTTTTTTCTCTCAATGTAGAGAATTTAAGGTTTTCTCGTTTGCTAAAAGAGTAAAATAATGAAAAAAAAAAAAAGAAGTCTAAAAAAAGTGTTCAGCATTTGAATGTAATTCACTTGATTTTTATTTATTTATTCAGAATGAACCAATCAACTTGATATTCGCTGTGTAAGCACAGCTTAGAATACGCTGACTGTATACCCTGCAGCAGAGTAAGATCCCCCCCTCCTGCCCCCTAAAAAAAAAAGGAGTGTCCTAGGTATGACACAAACCTGAATCTGTTGGTGAGTCTCCAGTTCTGGAGGTCTGGGGAATGTGGAGTTATCCTTTATTGCTGTTACTTCCAGGTCCACTTTGACCCTGAGTAGGAGTATCTGTTAGGGTCCCATCTATGGGTCAAGTAGATCTGTTTCAAAATTATTTGTATTCAATGGGACTGAGTGCTCAAAAAAACAAACCTCTTCAGAAACAACTACATAAAAAAAAAGAATATATAAATGCAATTCCCTAACCTCTAGGTATGAAATAACCCTAGTTGGGTTGACATGCCATTAGAATCAAGTATTTTTACCTGTAATGCTATATTCTATCTTGAGAGTACTTAGCTTAAAAACAAAAGAATTAGAAAGTTCCCTCCGGAGTTTGTTTTAATTTTGCTAAAACAGAATTTTTTCTGCTGTAAATCTAATTCTTCTGAAGGCATTTATTGCAGATCCTTAGAGCCTGTATATAGGAAGGTGTTAAAAAGTTCTTAGCCTGACCAAGAGAGGTATGACCTAAAGCCTTGCACTGTATATGTTATTCCAAATATTCATCCTAAAATTCAACACATTTGCTACATCATTTCTTCAAGGCTCTTTTAACCTTTAAAAAAAAAAAAACAAATAAAAATACATTTCTTTCTTGGTTAGGCTGAGAAATTTTCAGCACCCATCCTCCTCTAGTATTTTACAAGCATTTTCAAATTCATGTTGGAGAGAATGGCGGAATAGATATAATTCAATTGGTTTTCCAGCAATAAATGTTTACATTTTGTATTATATTTCTGTTTGTACAACGTCATGTTCTGCTATCATACAGTGTTTGTGTACTGCTTCACATCACTTACATAAGAGTGATCTCCCTTGCCTTTGTTTATAGTCATGGTCAAAAATTTCTTGTCAGAGACCAATGAAAATCTGAAAATATTTCCGTGATTTTTTTTTTTTTTTTTTTTTTTCGTTGATTTGTTCTATGACTAGCTTAAAAGGTGTTGGAGTTGAATTAACTAGATCAGCTCAAAAGTTATAAAATTTATGAGGTTTAAAGTTGTGTGTGTTCACATAAAACAATTATAAAATCATCATCATGCCGTGCCACTAGCACGGATATTCCTGACCCTCTCTCGCCACTCCTCCCTATCGTTCATTGCATCCGGTTGGTCCTCAGGGTTACATCCCATATCCTTACAGAGTGACTGTATGTAGTTTCAAGCTGGTCGTTCTGATTTTGCTCGGCCATATGAAGGGGTCCATAGAAGAACATCACTTATGAGCTCATCCCTGCTTCTCCAGCAATGTCCTACTTGTCTGGTTCATCTAACAAAATAAAGCTATAAACCCTATGTTTTTACTTTGAACAGATTATCCCCCCCTTTTTTTTTCTCTTTTTTTTAATAAAGTTTAAGGGAAACAAAGTTCTTAATGTCTTTTATATGTCAGTTATCATCCTCTGTTTAAGTGTTGAGCTGAAATTAAGTTTGTGGTGATATTAAAGATAGTAGTAAGAGTTGAGATCAAGTCCGTCTTGTGCTAAGTTGGGGAAAAAAACCAATAACAAAAGTGTACTTATTTCAGGGCCTTTTTAATGGAAGTTCTTGAAAGACATGTTGAACAAAATGTGTTAGATTGTGAAAACAGGGTTATTCTCTTTACGGAAGTGGGGTCATAAAACTGGGCAGATAACCAAAAAACCCTTTCCAGTTCATTTAGCATCATGAAAAAATGTATTTTTTTTTTTTTTTTTAATTCTTTATTACTCTTTTAGTTATTTTCTTTTATATTATTTTACCAGAAACTGACTTGTAATTTCTAAAATTTTATATATATATATATATATATATATATATATATATATATATATATATATATTGCTCATTCCATTTTTAAACAGCAGATAATTCTTATTTTTTCCATTTTTCTTGTTTTTAATAATGAACTTTAATATAAATTTCCATGACATATTTCACTGTATTTTATAAATTTAAAATGAACAAAAGAAATGATAATGACTAAATCTAATCAATTGAATATTATTTTATTATTATAATTAGTGTTTTTTTTCTTTTGTTAGGATAAAATTTTGCTTTTTTTGGAATAATAGATTCATTCTGATGATGCTTTTCCTGTAGTGAAATATGTCAATCTGATTTTGATTGTCTTCTTCCTTTTATATCTATATATATATATATATAGGCCAGGTTGTCTGGTATTATTGATATCGCTGGCTACAATGCACTTTCCTTTTGTTTATCTTTCTTTTCCCTTTCGGTCAAAATCACTTGACTGTTTCATCTTCCCATCATTGTTGAGATCTTTCACTTGGTTGTTTCTGGTATCTCAGACTCATGGAGTTGTCAAGTGGCATCTATCTGTGGTTGTTTTTGAACCTTATGACATGTTAAGCTCATCAGAACTTCTGCTTTAAGTCCTCCCTGATCACATCCTTCACTCCACTCTAGAAGTACCTTGGTTTGGATGTGCATCTAGCATGGATCTTTCCATGACTCTGTCACCACCAGTTTCTGCTCTTTCTTCATTGTGGTAGCCCTCATTTCATTTGCATCTAACATTGTAAGCAAAATGGTGCTATTGGAGATATTAGTACATTGGGGTTTTGTCCAGTTTTACCTTGAGCACATCCTTTATTGTTGTAAATACCTTTCACCTTGATCTTATTCTTTACAGGATTTCCATATTCATGTCTCTGTACATATTCCCTATCTGTGGTCATAAGTAGACTTACTCTATGCATAGTTTAAAAAAAAAAAAGCATAAAATATTTATAGGAGGATTTATATATTGATGACATTTCACTTTTTATGGTCTCAATCAGATAATAATTCCCCAAAATTTTAATTTTAGTAAAAATATTGGTGACTGTAACAACTGCCTGTGGTGGTCATGGCAATGTAATTGGAAACAAGAATTGTAATGAAACTTTAAACTTAGGAATGGAAAAAAAAAATTGAAAATTATCCTTTTGTGTTATGCTAAGAATTAAAGGATCTGAACAAAAATTCCTGTTGGGTGTATGACTCAAAATATTAGTCTAGTCCAGTCGGCTGGGGCTGTAGAATACAGTAAGACCCCCGAACGAGTGTCCTGGTTATGACACTAAACAATCTGATGGTGAGGTCCCAGTAATACTGGGGCCTTGGGGAATATGGAGCACCCCCTTCGTTGCCCTTGCTCCCAGGTCCACTATGGCCCGGCATGGTAGCACTTGATAGGGCCCTATCTATGGGTTAAATAGAATTGACAGCATACTTATGCTAAACTAAATTGATTAAACTGAATAGCTTGAAATAAAAATGTTTTTGACAATTAAGCTGTACTTACATTTAAACTGCGTGCTTATGCTAAACTGAATTTATTTGAAATAGAACTGTTTTTTTGATATTGAAACTGTATTTACACTAAACTGAATAGTTTAACATTGAACTGTTTTCATATGTAACTGTGTGTAAACAAAATCAGTACTTATGCTAAAATGAATTATTTGAAATTGAACTGTTTTTGACATTTGAAACTGTACTTACACTAAACTGAATTGTTATATATAACTGCTTGAATAGTTTGAAATAGAAATGTTTTTGACAATTAAACTGTGTACTCATGCTAAACTGAATTGTTTTAAATAGAACTGATTATTTACATAAAAATGGATTTGGCATTAAATAACCTACAAAGGTTGATATGCCATAAAACCCAACAAACCAAACCAAAATATTAGTCATCGATTATAGTTGAATAGTTCATTAAAATTGGTGATTGTTGACGATAACTTTGGTTTAATATCACAAAGGAAGAGTCATTTTATTTTTGCAATTTTTAAAATGGAAATCCTCCGAAATTAATCAGAATATTCTGTTTCTCATTTTTCATGTCTACATATTATTAAGACTGTGTGTAAACTGTTATCTATTCCTACTTAGTGATATCCAGTTTTCCTTGTTTTCTGAAGATAAATTTCTAGGAATATCTGATTTTCAGAAACATTCCTATCATCTCCCACTTGTGTCTTTAAATTCAACTTGATCTTTTCTTTTTCTATAACCATATGTTCCTCCTGTTTTGCAACTTGTACTCCTATATTCAGTCTAGAATAACTTCAGTCCCCACTAACTTATCTACTTTTCTTCTTAGAAACTTTCTTGTCGACCATTATTGAAGTAGAAAAATAAATCAATTTCTTAGTGCAATTAGTTACATTGACATTCTGTCTTAATCCTGTTCTTTGATTTTTGAATAGAATATAATTCTGAAAAGTAGCATCACTCAAAAGAATCAGATTTTATACCAAGATTAACTTTGTAAGCAGTCGAGGGTGGGGGTTACTAAGAGATAATATAAGAAAATTAAAAAAAGGGACTTAAATAAAATAGAAATATTTAAAGAATTGACCCTAAAATTTGGATTTTCTTCAACATTTATATTTATCTATTTATTTATTCATATTCTCATGAGAAAATATTCACTGAACAAAATTCTGAAAGAGGAATTAGAAACCAAGTAGTCAGCATTTTTAATGTTTCTAGAAAACTAACTGTACATTATGTCTCTTTCTGTTCAGCGGCAGAACCACATTGCTACAGACAGAACTAGTATTGAGGACAAAGAATTTTTTAGAATAAATCCAAATTCCGGGGTTTGTTCTTTTGAACATTTTGTATTATTTATTCAGTTATAATTTGATGAGAAAATGTTCACTGAACAAAATTCTCGAAGAATCTAAATACCCACCATTTTAATGTTTCCAGAAAACTATCAGTACGGATGTAAGGAGAGTTCAGTAGGTTCCCCGGGCAGCCAGGCACACTTCATTCAGCCGTATTCACCAGTACAGGGATCTGGTCCAGTGTGGTCTGGTTCCGATGGCAGTTGGTCACAGCCGTCTAACATGGATTCCAAGAAGTCTGCATTCATATCGGACGCACCAAGACCAACATCCTTGAGCCTCAAGGGACCATTTTCTCAGGCTCTAACCCTCCTTGGAGAGGCTAGGTTTATCGCTTGGTGCCTGAGACGTCCCTTTTTAGGGGATTCCAATGGGGCCCTAACAGGTATTATCATTCAAGATTGAAGTGGACCTCGGAATAATGGTTATGAAGAGGCACTCCATACTACCAATATTTCTAGAACCAGAGCCTCACCATCAAGTGCAGTTTAGTGTCATACCCAGGTCACCACTCATTGTGTGTATATGGGGTGGTCTTAGTCCTCCACATTTTTCTCCCGTATATAATTAGTGATTATAATTGTAAAGATAACCCAACAAAGGTCAATCTGCTGTAAAAACAATCCACCAATCAACCAACCTCAAATGTGACACAATTTTGAGCTTTAACAGGATTTTAAATTAGAGGGGAGGTATTTCAGTGATTGGATCAGTAAATGCTACAAGCATTGCTAGATATAAACTCTAATTCTTTGACAAATCTTTATTAAAGTTTGGTTTTTAAGAAAAAAAAGAGAAAAAAGATTTCTAGGAGTTTTACCATTTGAGATTTTTTAAGGTAGCCTGATAATTTTGGTATTTGCTGCTTGTAGATCAAAAGTAGGACACCGAACAAATCTGATAGGATCATTATCCGAAAAAAAGAATACAGTTTGCAACAGCACTTTTTCAAAGAACAATATGTAAATAGCTGAATCCAAGATAAAAGTAATAAAGATTATTTTACAAGACAGTTATGGGGGTAATCAACCAGAAAACAAGAGATGTAAAAGGAGGACTTTGTTGTGTGTGTGTGTGTCTATATACATGTGAGTGTGTATACAGACATGTATATATTGTTCAACCTCACCCCAAACATTTTCTAAAGATATTCTCGAATGAACAATAATCCTAGATTTTTAAGAAGCTTCAATTTTTAACTTTTTATTTTATTCTGAGGTATTTTTTAATTTTCCAAATAAAGTTGGTTAATTTTTTTTTTTTTTTTTTTTTTTTTTTCTTGCCTCTTTTTTCCACTATATTTTCCTCTGCAGATTTTTAAGAAAAAGTTTTGTTCAATTTCTATTTCTCTTATTTCCTTCCTTGATATTCTCTCTTCTATTCTGAACATTATTTTTGGCTTGCTAGGACTTTTTTTTTCTTTTCTCTTTACTTTTTCTTCTCTATAAATGAAGTGGGTGCTTCCTAAGATATATTGTTTAATCTTTAACTATTCCTAAAAAGCCATAGATGTCGTCTGTCACTCTTTTTTTTTTTTTTTTCTTTTAATACCCTTCTTCCTGAAACATTAAATTATTTTTTTTGGTTTTGTCACAACTGCTGTCCCTGTGTTGGTAGGGTTTAAAATATGCCGTGTCCTCCGCAGAGGGGTAAGACTGTGCACCTCCTCCCCCAAAATATGAGTATTCTGATTATATCACTAACCTTTATCTCTTGGTTGTGGTTCCAATTTTAGAAATCTATGGAGAGTGAAGTCCCCCACTTTTATTGCCATTCCTTTCAGGTTCATTCTGAATCTGCAGTGGACGTAACCATCTATGGGTCAAGAAGATCTGTTTGAAAATTGTTTATATTTGATAGGAATACTTGATGCCATGTAACTGTTGATTGTATTGAGAATATTCACTTGAAGCTATAATTGGTTACTTGAAACCATACACATGTATGCTAACAAATGGCTATTATTAAAGTTAGCAACATTAATCAAGAGTGACACAAAGGCTCCTTTTTAAATAGCTACTATGCTGAGGTGTAGGGGAGGGCACTACTCCTTGTATGGATTGCTCCACTTTACCCTTGATGCTTACCTTATAATGCTGTGTTAAGCAAGGCAGCATCAAGTACCATTTTTTGAGTCTTTGGTATGATTCGATCTAGGATTGAACCCCGGTCTCTCAGACCATTGGTGAACACTCTACTCATTAGACCAATGAAACCATATAATTGTTAGGGTAAGATAGAAACACTTGAAACCAAAAAAACAGTGTAAATAATTTATATTAGATAGGAATACTTGAAACCATACAACTGTGTGCAAATTGGTATCACATAAGTTTGAAAACTTAGAACCAACTACACAAAAAATGTAACTATAAAAATACAATGGATGGATTTCTCTAACGTCTAGGCATAAAATAATCCTAGACATGTTGACATACCACTAAAATCAATCTGTGTATGTGTGTGATTTTTTTTAAGAGGAGAGAGTCATTGCTTCATCTCTCTCTGGTTGTCATCTTTGTATTTAAAAAATTTTAATCTTTTTTCTCTCTCTTTATTTATCTCTTTTTAGAGAGAGAGAGGGAGGAGTGCTTTCTAGAACATACATGTCTTTCCTTTATCCCACGCTCTGTCATCTTTTTTGGGGGGGGGCATCCTTTCTAAGACGTTACATTTCTCTTTCTTTCTTGCTCTTCTCTTTATTTTTCTGTATGGTGCTTTCTAAAACATCATTACATTTCTTTGTTTTATCTCTTTTGGTATTTTTCTCTTTCAAATATTTTTCCAGCCCTTGGGTTATGGCTACAGTATATCAAGAACACTGAATTTGATTAGTCTTTCAAGTTAAACAAGATAGAGCCTAACCTACTTAAGACACAAGTTCCAAATGCAGAAAAAGTCCAGGAATTATCTTCTACAATTTCCCTTAATCTAATCTTCCTTATTTAATACAATCTTACATCAAACGTCTCTTTGTTTACTAGAGAAATTTTAAAACTTACATCTGTATATTATTATCAGCATCATCTATATATTATCATTATCATCTATAATGCTTGGAGTACTTCAAAAACAAAGATGATAATTATAGTCTTTGTTTTAGAAGTACTCCTGGTATAACAGTGGAAGTGAACTTAGTAACTCTAGTTCAAACCCTGGACTAGGCTATTTGCACTTCACATAACACTAATACCCTTCCTCCTGAATGAGGCTGTTTGCACTTCACATAGCACTAATACCCTTCCTCCTGAATGAGGCTGTTTGCACTTCACATAGAACTAATAACCTTCCTCCTGAATGAGGCTGTTTGCACTTCACATAGCACTAATACCCTTCCTCCTGAATGAGGCTGTTTGCACTTCACATAGAACTAATAACCTTCCTCCTGAATGAGGCTGTTTGCACTTCACATAGAACTAATAGTCTTTGGAAAGATATGACCCTAACTTTTCTCTCTCCAAATGTGGATAGATAGTAGTGTAGACTAGGTGGGGTTCTTTAACTTAAGTATGACAACTAGTCTGGGAGAAGGAAAATTCAAACCAGTTGTAAACCTTGAGAGGGATGAACTCCACCAGGCTAAAAAAAAAAAAAATACAGATATGTAACCAATGTCATAGATTTTTTTTTTTACAGAGCTATACTCTAAGCAATTTCCAGTTCAATTTGCAACTGAATTATGATTTTATGGGGTCTGTATTCATGCTAAACAATTTTTTTATTCTTTAATCATCAAAATTTCTTATATAACAGCTACCTATGAAATGCTTATCAGAATCCTTCTTCCCTTCCTAAATTGAAGCATCAGTATCATCATGGACTGTGGTTATAATAGGAACCTGTTAGGTTGTCTTGTAAAATACTCAGTCACATAAAAGTTGTTACATTTTTATATAAATGTTATACATTAAATGTAACAACTATTATGGGATAGATAATTTTTTTCTTTTATATCATTTTAGCTTATTCAGTCTGTTGTTGAAATTTACTAAGCTTAAATGAGTATGACATAAGGCCACTTGTGTAGTGTGTTCACAAAAGCTAGATCTCACTACAGTGGTTGTGCTTCTCTGCTAGATTTTACCCAGTAAACCATTTGCTATACAGAAAAACACTGTATAGATATTAGTGTGGCACCAAAGCCAAAATGTTGGGGTTCATAGTGAGGATTGATTAACTGGATAATATTAGTGGTCTGTGAAACTAATTTGCTAAATATTACTACTTAGTGAGATAGTCCATATGTTGTGTTTTTTTTTTTGTTTGTTTCAGGGGTGAGGGTCCCCATGGTGTAATGGCTATAGTGCTGGACTGCAATCTCAAAGTAAACAAGTTTGAACTCCAGTAGCCCTGTTACTTTCACTTTCAGACTAATACCCTTGGGAAAGGTATCCTCCTACCCCCAGCCATGGATTAAATAGTTTCATTGCTGTTCTTCTACAGGGATGACTTTGGCATTAAATAACCCATGAAGTTTGATATGCCACTAAACAAAATAAGAATATTATTTTGAGTAATGACGCGGCATTATTTCAAGTTGTTTTTGCATGTGAAGAATTTCATGTATCTGTTATTTTTAAAAGAATAATTGCCAGCCATTATTATTGTGGTGATTTGTATTTTCTTTATTTTCTCAACTTTTGTTGCAATACAAATTTGATACTAAAATACTCTCTCTTTCCCATATATATATATATATATATATATATATAATGTGTTGAGTGTAGAAGTGTACCGTTAAACATCAAATGTAAGCTTGTAACATCACATGGCACAAGTAGAAGTTTAACCTTGTCGTGAGAAAAAGTGATGACCACGCAAAAACCCTGTCTTGGTTTGCAAACACAAAAGTTTATTCACTACCACACATTTCAGCAGTTCTTAAGAAGAGAGAAACAGTGTCAACTGCAAAAGAGAGACAAAATGTCGTGAGGAGGAGAAAGAGACGGACCTCAAATTTTTTTTTTCATGTCCTCTTTTGTAGTTCTCATACATGCTGTCTCTTGCCCAGTCAACGGGCTGTAGAATACACTGACTGCACCTCTGCAGAGGGATAACCCCCGTCTCTCCAATGAATGTCTTTGATATGACGCTAAACAATCTGATGGTGAGGTTCCAGCAATGCTGGAGCTTTAGGGAATGGCAGAGTGCCCTTTCATTGCCATCGTTTCCAGGTCAACTCTGCCCCAGAGTGGTTGCACCTGATGAGGTCCTATCTATAAGTCAAATAGAACTAAACTATGTTACTTGAAATAGAACTGTTTCAACATTTAAACTGTGTACTTATGCTAAACTGAACAGTTTGAAATAGAACTGTTTTTGATATTGACACTGTACTTCAGCTCAACTGAATTGCTTGAAATAGAACTGTTTTGACATTTAATTGTGTGTAAACAAAAACTATACTTATACTAAACTGAATTGTTTGAATTAGAACTGTTTGACTAAACTGAATAGCAATAGAACGGTCCATTTGTGTAAAAATGGATTTGGTATTAAATAACCTACAAGGGTTGATATACCATCAATTCCAATCAAACAAGCTCTCACGCGGGGTTTGTCCTCACCAGTTCATGTCTGGGTTTGAGGTCCCTTTTCAGATCTCGCCCCAAAATGGGTGTTGCAATTCTTAGCTCTTCCCACATCACTGCATCTGGTGTCCAACTGACTGTTTTTATCTTGTTACCTCTTGCCACCAACCAACTTTTTTCCTGTCCTCTATTCTGTACCCACCCTTAACAGCCTTCCTGTTTGAGTTTTCAATCAATCAGAACTTGCTACTGATATGTTTCCATTTTTCATCCGGGCGTCCGCTACTATATCAGTATAGCCTTTCCTATTCATTTCTCCCTTTTTGTATATGTTCCTTTCTTTTTCACCATCTTGAGGTGAACCAGTAAATCTTGCCTGGAAACAACTCACAATCAACTGGAGTCTTTGATTATTTTACAGAAACAATACGATATTCAACGTTGCAGTGGGATTCCAACTAGCACCTAATTGGCAGACAAGGGAGTAAACTCTGACTCAATACCGTCTCTGCATTGCTGGGGAACATATTGCAGAATGATGGATATTTATCTAGCATCATATCCACACTGAAACCACCAGCCAATCTGGACTCAAGGAATGAGATCACCCAGATACAAGAATGGAATATTCCAGAGTGCCATAAATGCTAATTGCTTTACATACAAATACTGTTGTATTTGGCAAGTCAATAGTTGTTGCTCAAGACAACAGTACACAAACTGTTACTCAATTCAACTTTGAATGACAATTATTGTCATAAGAAATGAAATTTATGAGCAAAGTTCAAATCCTGAACAAAGCTGTTTACATTTCATTTTATGCAAATGGCATCATTATAGAATGTGAATTCTGATTGGTGAATTCATTTTCTATGACAATAACTACTACACTATAAGCCTCCACTGCTATAAACCAGCCTGGTTGGCTGGGGCTGTAGAATACACAGACTGCATCTCTGCAGCGGGCTAAGACTCCCCAACAAGTGTCCTAGATATGATGCTAAACAATCTGATGGTGAGGCTCCAGTAATGCTGGAGCTTTGGGGAAATAGAGCATTTCTTTGCTATTACTCCCAGGTCCACTCTGACCTGGACTGGTAGCACCTGATAAAGTCCTCTCTATGGGTCGAATAGAACTTTGACGTTTAAACCAAGTGCAAACAAATGACTCATACAAAACTGAATTGTTTGAAATAGAACTGTTTGATCATTTAACTGTTTGTAAACAAATGACATTGAATTGAATTATTAGTGGTACATAACAATACTTGGAACCATTTAACTTTGTTGACTTATGTTTACAAATCACATATATCTAATGTATATGTATAAAGTGGATTTGGCATTAAATAACCTACAATGGTTGATATGCCATAAAACCAAACTGCTATAAACTAATTACCTGTGTAGTTCATTTGTTTAACTTCAGCTTAGTTAATGGTTATAACTGATACCAATAGATGAACACTATATATAAGAAAAAAAAAAAGGAAAACAGTATGAAAAATCAATTTCTTATGAAAGTTCTACACAAATTTGTTACTTAGATAGATATGAAAATAAAACAATAAAATTACAAATGAATAATGCTGCACAGTTTTTCATTAAAACCTGCTTTTTAAAATTATCATGTAAGTTAGATATCCAATAAATGTGATGATAAATTCCATTTGTTAGTACATATAATTCATATTGCACATTGATCATATATATTTATCATTTATGTTGGACATTTAGATGCTAGCACACCCATCGAAACAAATACAGAAATTGACATTTATTCCTTTTAGCTTGTCATCAGACATGCCAGCAGCACAGATTCCTTTTGACTCTTTCTCTCTCTGTATTCTTATTGGCCATTATTTTTGGGAGGTTCTCTAGATGGTATCTAGTGTCCATCTGGGCACTACTTGAAGAGTAAAGGCAAACTCATAAGCAATGTTTTCCTGTGGACTCCTACACATGGACAAACCAGCAAAAACTCACCTTCACCAGCTCTGTGCGGATTTATCTAAATGAAGTTTGTATTAGATTCACAAACTATGAGGTCTCTTTTATTCTACATTTCATGGAAAACTCAATGAAAGTTTCATTTGACTCATAAGACTTAATTAGCTTTTTTATATAAAAAAGAAAGATGATTCATTTTTAACGAGTGAAATCTGTGATAGTTGTTTGCACTTGTTTCACATGAGGAACAATGTATTTTAACAGTCAAAACTTTCAAATAAGATTTTTTTTTTTTTTTTTTTTTTTACCATCAATTTGCCTTGTATAGAAGTATGAACAGTGCTACACATAAACACGTTTTGTTTTGTCTATAAAAGTTTTACGAAAGTAAAACAAATGTACTGCTGCCCTGTCAGCAGGACTTAGAATCCACTGACTGTATCTCCTGAAGAGAAGTAACCTCCCCTCCTCCCAAAAAAGAGTGAGGTGTCCTGGGTAGGATATTAATCTGCATCTGATGGTGAGGCTCTAGTTCTGGAGATTTGTGGAATGTTCAGTACCCATTGATTGCCATTATGCGGCTGTAGAATACACCGGCTGCATTTCTGCTGAGGGGTATGACTCCCTCAATGAATGTCCTGGATATGCATATTTACCAACGCCCACCGCTCGGCCAGGATATG
Source organism: Sepioteuthis lessoniana (assembly GCA_963585895.1). Taxonomy (NCBI): domain Eukaryota; kingdom Metazoa; phylum Mollusca; class Cephalopoda; order Myopsida; family Loliginidae; genus Sepioteuthis; species Sepioteuthis lessoniana. Next base: position 6,292,267 of record OY757929.1, on the reverse strand, counting down.
ACACAAGGTCGATTTTTAAGCGGAGTTTAACAGGTTTTAATTCAGATTTTTTCATCTCCTAGACTAGTTGCCTCACCAAGGTTGAAGAACCTTGTCTACCCTACTATTTATCCATAGCTGGAGGGAGAATACTTGGATTCATACCTTTCCCTAGGGTATTAGTGCTATGTGAAATGCAATCAGTTATGTCCAGGATTTGAACTCGTGTTGCCGTGTCCATTTCCTATGACGATAACCATTACACCACAGGCACCTCCTGGATATGACATTAAACCGTGTAATGCAAGGTTCCAGCCTTGGAAATTTAGGGAATGTGGAACACCCCTTCATTGCCATTGCTCCCAGGTCCGCTCTGACCTGGAGTGGTAGCACCTGATAGTGTCCGATCTATGGGCCAAATAGAACAGGCTGTGTGCAAACAAATGACTGATGTTAAATTGTGACTGTTATATAGAAATACTTGGAACCATTTAACTGTGTGCAAAAATGAACTCAGGGTCTTTTAAGAATCTTATCTACAAAATGTATTTTACAAATCATGTATATTTGATATGTATGCATGTATGTATGTATGTATGTATAAAAAAGATTTGGTATTAAATAACCAACAATGGTTGATATGCCATAAAACCAAACCAAACTCTCAGGTTCACTCTGACTGGGAGTAGTAATACCTGTTAGGGTCTCATCTATGGATCAAATAGTAGTTTGGAAATAATTAGTATTAGATAAGATTATAGCTTCAAGTAAATAGTCTTCATTCAAATAACTTAGTTGTATGATATCACATTTTTTATTTTTTTTAATTTTTTTTTTTATTTAAATGTGATATTATACAACTAAGTTATTTGAATGAAGACTATTTACTTGAAGCTATAATTGTTTACTAATTATTATTCTTAATTATTTGAAATCATATTACTGAGTGCAAAAAAAGGATAATTATTAAATCGAAATAATCACTTGAAACCATATAATTGTTAGTATTAGATAGGAATAATTAAAACCATATAACCATGTGCAAATTATTCATATAAGATAATTGTAGAATACATAGACAACATCTTTGCAGAGAGCTTAGACCCCCTTCCCCCAAGTGTCCTGGATATGACACTAAACAATCTGATGGTGAGGCCCCAGTAATGCTGGAGCCTTGGGAATGCAGAGTACCCCTTTATTGCTCTCAGATCCACTCTGACCCGGAGTAGTAGCACCTAATAGGGTCCTATCTATGGGTCAAATAGAACTAAACTGTATGCTTAAGCGAAACTGAATTATTTGATATAGAACTGTTTTGACATTTAACTGTGTGTAAATAAGACTGATATTTAATTGAATTGTTAGTGAGACATAGTTATACTTGGAACCATTTAACTTTGTTGACTAAACTGAATAGTTTAAAATAGAGCTGTTTTTGATATTTAAACTGTGTACATATGCTAAACTAAATTGTTTGAAATAGAACTGTTTATATGTACAAAAATGGATTTAACATTCAATGGTTGATATGCCATAAAACGAAACTAATCATACTTGAAACCATAGAACCATGTGCAAATTATTTGTATTAGATAAGAATACTTGATATCTTTTAACTGAGCAAAAATGCTCTTCAATAAACAACTACACAAAAAATGAAATGATAAATGTACAGTGAATGTAATTCCCTAATCTCTAAGCATGAGATAATCTTATTTATGATATCAACTCATTTATACCATTAAAATCTATCAGTCTGCTGCACTGAAATTCTGTAAGCAAAGAAAATAAGATTGTATTTATATAACAGTCCACAAATAAGTATAAATAACTTGCTTTATGTCAAATTCACTAGTTTCACTACTATGCAACTTTTCTTGATAAAATTTCTGTTCAGCGAATGTGATTATGTCTGATATTATGCCACTCAGTAACATCAACTATGTCATCATAAAATGACAGAAAATAAATTTTTCCTTAAGAATATATTTAGAATATATAAAGTGCCTAAAAAATTAACAATAAACAATAAAAGAATCTTAAAAATCAATAAAATGCATTCAAAAATATTTATACAGTACAATAAAATATTGGTTATACTTAAGGCATTTTTAAGTGCAAATTGCTAGATAATTTTATTAATTGTTCATAATTCTTTTAAAAAATATGACTAAAATGTGTTTTATGTATTCTTTAAGGTTTAGAAATACTTATAGTTTTTCACAAGTTATTTACTCTAGTTTTATGGTATTTGTTCTCATTTTCAAGACATTGCTTTTGATTTATATTTAAAAAAAAATGGGTTACATCACAGCTTTTGAAACCTATTAATAATGTAGGATAAAGTATGACTATATATACCTTTTTTGGTCTGTTTCAGTGCAGTTGGGTTTGGTAAAAATACCTACTAACTATTTTTATTGTATATTATTCTATGAGAAATAGTAAAATGTTGGTATCCTTGGCATAGAAGAAAATTAACTTAAAAAAAGTGTACTTATTTATAGGCAAAACTCTCTGTTTGACTTTCTCCTTATCTCACTCATGATCCATCTATCTCACTATTTCTTTATACACATCTCTCTATTTATCATCTATCTCACTCTTTGTAGTATTATTATTATTATTGGTACATGCTAATTAGACCCTGGGATTTCCATTGGTGAAGGTAGTTTAGAATGTAATTGGTAGATACAAAAGTATCAAGTTATGAAAACTTTAATGGATATTACTTGAAAATGTTCAAAGGTAACTCTGAAAAGAAAATCTATGTATAAAAAAAATCAAATTGATGTAATTCAAGTACATGTAAATTTATCTGCTATTTCAAATGACTTGTAGTTGATAGTGTTTATAATTTGGATAATGATGTAATCTACAGTTGAAAATCACTGCAAGTTTTGAACATACGTTGTGGTTAAAAAAAATGAATTAGGGTATAAATTCATCTAACCCTTCCACCATAGACAGGATGTGACACAAGGTCAATTTTTAAGCTGAGTACATATGGCTTTCCTTCTTCAAGACCAGTTGCTATAACACGACTAAAGAAACCCAGTCTTCCCTTCTATTTACCTATAGCAGAAGGGAGATGAGATGGATTCATGCCTTTCTCAAGGGCATTTGCTCAAAAGCAAAATGCAAATAGCCTTGTTCAGGATTTGAACTTGGGTTGCCATGTCCATTTCCAAAGATGATAATCATTTGGTTATGTTGCCCCACTCCCCCACCCAAAATGAATTTGGGTAATTATTGACAAAGGTTAATATCCTTATCTTTGTTGTTTGATTCCTACATTTTTCATGTTGCATTTTGGTTTTGGGGGATATTCCACTACCACATCTACTTTTTTTTCTGGATCCTCTGCCAGAATTATATTTGATGATTCCTCTTTGGCATAATATGCACCATGTCCTGATAGATGTTCTTTGATCATCGTAAGAAATGGAATTAGTGGCTCAAGTTGTTTCCCTATTAATGCTCATGAGAAAGGCATGAATCCATCTGTTTTCGCGCCCCCATCTCAACTATTGGTAAAAAGTAGTCAGACTGGGCTCTTTACCCTTGATTAGACAACGAGTCTAGGAGAAGGAAAACTCTGAGACATTACTCAAAAAGTAACATTCTTTCTTTATTTAATGGCATATCAACCTTCCTGGGTAATTTAATGCTAAAGCCATCCCTGTAAAAAAAAAAAAACCCAAAAAATTAAACAAGTGTTACTATTCTCCCATAAATGGCGAGAATAGGGGAGTAAATAAGTTCCAAAAGTTTATGTAATAGCATGACTGAAGGTTGAACTTTTTTACTTCATTGTTGCAATCCAGTGCCTTTGCCACTACACCTTGAGGACTCCCCAATGAACTCCCCACATTCTTTTAAGAGGTTTCCATAAAAGGATTTGTTTGTCAGATGCTACTGTAATTTAACATTGGATTCTCATGTAGTAACTAAGAGTCTTTCCTGTTTGTTTTATAAGTAGCCATATCTTGGTGCCATACAAAAGCACTTTGAAAAACCTGATGCTTGTATGGAATAGGTCAACCAGTAAAATCCTTTTCTTTTTTTTTTTTTTTTTTTTTAATGTACCAAAAATTATATGGAAATGTAATACTTAAGTTCACCATCTGGGTAAGATTAAGTTTTGGCCATTTGTTTCATTCTTATTCAATGAAAAATCCCAGAATTGAAAAAATATAGCTGATGGCCAAATGGTAGCTTGTTGAAGATAGAATTTGGAACTTGACTCTTCTGTAAAAAGTGATTCAAATGGATGGTGAATGTAAATATCACATTTTTATATAATTATTTCGTATTTTAAAATGAAATCCATGTATATTTTAAAGGGTGGGGGTATTCTGTACAAGGAACAAAAACTGATAATGATTAACAATGTTTCATCTAAGAAATTCAAAGAAAAAAAAAAAATGAGTCAAAAAATGAATAATAGTATATATTAAATGATAACGCTGATGAAGAACTGAGCGCATCTACTTTAATTGAATCAGTAGACTTGGTAGAGAAGAACCACTGCTAAAAATAGAACAAGCTGCAGATTTGAGATTCCCAAAGCATGACCTCCACCCTTGAACACCTCCCCCCTAAAAACATGAGTGTGCTGGTAAAATTCACTTAATTAAGTGAAAGGTCATGGATTCTGAGAACGGTTCTGGTAAAAAAACGGTCCTCACAGAGTAAAGGTAATTGGTGAAACTAGAATACAACAAGAGAGTTTTATGTGAAATTTGTAGATTTTGGAATTGTCTTTGCTTTTTATCAAAATGAAAATAGGAAAGTTATATTATAATGAACTTGTTTTTGTACATTTGATTTAGTTGACTTTAATTGCCTGTCTAAGGCATATTTTGTGCCTAAAGGTTAGGGAATCACATTTATTGTACATTTTTATATTTACATTTTTATGTGTTAAGAGCTTTTTGCACACTATTATGATATCAAGTATTCCTATCCAATACAAATAATTTGCACACAGTTGTATGGTTTCAAGTATTCCTAAGTGCAAATTATTTGTATTCGATAGGAATACTTGAAACCATATACTGTAAATTATTTGTATTAAAATAGTTACTTGAAGCTATAATTATTTTTTTTACTTAAGATTATTAGTTCCTTGAAACCATATAACTGCTAACAAATGATTATCAAATTAAAATGATTACTTGGAACCCTATAATTATTATTAGGAATACTTGAAACCATACAACTGTGTGCAAATTATTTGTATTAGATAGGAATACTTGAAACCATAAAATAGAACTAAACTGTAATTACGCTAAACTAAATTGTTTGAAATAGAACTGTTTTTGACATTAACTGTGTGTAAATAAAAAAAACAAAAACTAACTATATTTATACCAAGCTGAATTGTTAGAAACTTTTATCAAAATAACTTAATTCGGTGTTAAATGATCTGAAAAGGGTTGATAATCCGTAAGACAAAACAACCAACCAACCCTTACAAGTTGTTATATATTGTGTATTAAATTTATATTTGCCCAGTCAGCTGGGGCTGTAGAATACACTGACTGCATCTCTGCAGAGGAGTAAGGACCCCCCCCCCAACGAGTGTCCTGGGTATGACACTAAACAATCTGATGGTGAGGCTTTAGGGAATGTGGAGTATCCCTTTATTGCTAAGGCTCCTAGGTCCACTCTGACCTGGAGTGGTAGCACCTGATAGTCATATCTATGGGTCAAATAGAACTAAACTGAACTTTTTTGGCATTTAAACTGCATACTTATGCTAAACTGAATTGTTAAAATAGAACTGGTTTAGACATTGAAATTGTACCTATGCTAAACTGAATTGTTTGAAATAGAACTTTATTTGTATAAAAATGGATTTGGCATTAAATAACTTACAAAGGTTGATATGTCATAAAACCAAACAAACAAACAAATAAATTTATATGCAAGAGTTCCCACTCTGTGTCCCTCAAGGTCGGTCAACCTGGTCCTTCACTTAACTTCCAAAATTTTCTTTTTGCCTTTTTTATGTTGACTCTGAAGAATTACCATTCCAACTGCAGTGTTCAGAAGTTTTAAAGTCCAAGTTTCTTGCTTTGCCACATCCTTACTTTCTCTAAGAACCATATGCTTCCATCTGGATGATTACCTGACCTTATCATCCACACCCAGCAAGTCGTGAGCATATTTGGAACTTCATGCTGTTGTGAACTGTTGTTCTTTAAAATGAAACATGCCAAGAGTACATTGAATAGGCAACTGTCTATTCCTTATCTGTCTAATGTGCTCTATTTGTCAATATCTTCTTCATTTAACCCTGACTTTAGGTCTTTTTATGATTGTAAACAACATTGAATGTCTCATTAATAAATTATGATTGTTACCTTTATTTATTTTATTTTTTTAAGGTTGAGAGCTCTTGATTCTTCTGAGTTAACTTTGAGAATCTTGGGGTGAAAAGGTTGGGGACCCATGATCTAAATGTGGCAATTTCTTAAAGTACAAAATGTTTCATTGAATTATTTCTGCTTATATATATATATTTTTTTCAATTATTTATTTGGTTTGGCTAACAACAACTTTGTATCACAAAAATGTTGAAAAAAAATATGCAAAGTTTTGAAAGTTCTGATCATAAGTTGGCAACTGTAGTCGAGGGTGACCAGAAGGCTCCCTTTTCAATAGCTACTACATCGAGGTATAGGGGAGGGCGCTACTCCTTTCCCTGGATTGCTCCACTTTACCCTTGATACGTTCCTTATATTGCTGGGTGTTAAGCAAGGGGGTATCAAGTACCATTTTTAAAGTCCTTGGTATGATGCAACCTGGGATTGAACGCAGGTCTCCCAGACCATTGGCGAACACTCTACCCATTAGGCCAATGAGCTGGTATTTTGATCATGGTAGACTTTTATTTTCTACTTGGGTAAATTGACATTAAATTACCTTAAAGTGTTTTGTAGTATCAATTTTTTACTAAGTTGAAAAAAATTAGTTTCCTTGAATTACAGTTGGGTTTATTAGTTTGGTGACCCACATACATATACTGTTGGTATATTTCTGTAAATATAGGTCTTTTTCTTTTTGTATTTAAATCTTATGAATCAACTTATAAAGGAATCACTCTGTTGGCTGGATTTAGACTACACAGGTTGTACCACCCCCTGCAGAAGGGTAAGACCCCCCCCTCCCTCCTAAAAGTGGATATCCTCAATGTAATCTGCATCTGATGGTGATGCTCCAGTTCTGGAGATCTGAGGAAGTGTGCAGTCACTCCTTCATTGCCATTACTCCAAGGTCCACGCTGACCAAGTATCTGTCAGGATTCTGTCTTGGGGTCAAATCGATCTGTTTAAAATTTTTTGTATTCGGTAAGGCTGTGTGCAAAAAAAAAAAAACCAACTAAAAACACCCCCTTAAGAAACAAGTAAACAAAAAATGTAAATGAGTATACAATGAATGCAATTCTTTAACCTCTAATTTTGTACTATATTAACATTAAACTACCTTAATGTATTTTTGTAATACACATTTTTTTACAAAGTAAAAGTAAAGTTGGTAACCGTAGTCAAGGTTGACCCGAAGGTTCCCTTTTCAATAGCTACTACACCAAGGTGTAGGGGAGGGTGCTACTCCATTCCCTGGATTGCTCCACTTTACCCTTGATCCTTACTTTATAATGCTGAGTGTTAAGCAAGGTAGCATCAAGTACCATTTTTTGTGGTATGACTCGACCTGGGATTGAACTCAGGTCTCCCGAGCCATTGGCAAACACTCTAACCATCATGCCAATGTCCGGTACTTAACCTAAAATTAATTTAGTTTTACTTAATTATTATTCTAGTGATCCTGTCATTATAAAACATACACTTCAAGTATGTTTCTGTAAATATGAAGGAATAAATAATTTGTTATTCTTGTATTCAAATATTATAGGGGGTGTCCTTGTGGTGTAATGGTTAAAGCGATGGTCTGCAGAATCTTAGTACGCGAGTTTGTACTTCAGTCGCGCTATTACGTTCACTTTCGGACAAATACCTTTGGGAAAGGTATGAACCCCCTTATCCTCCCAGCTATGGGTTAAATAGTACCACAACTGTTCTTCTAGGAGAATGGCATTAGCATTAAATTACCTAAAAAGAGTTGATATGCCATTAAACAAAGAAACCAATCAAATATTATAAATCAATCATTTGAAGGAAAGCAGAGTCCCTAATGTAATGTGCTTTGCTTAGGAATCTTTAGGGTTATGGAGATGTGCTATGGGTTTGCTGACATTTTTGTTTTTAAAAATGAAGTTGTGGGGAGAAAAGGAACCTAAGGAGAAAACCTTGTGCGCGAATGCCTGATGTCGAAGAAGTTACATCCCGTGTGTGTGCGTGAATGCCTGATGTGGAAGAAGTAACGTCCTGTGTATAAGAACCCATTTTGCCTTGCTAATTTACCCATAGCTAGGGGACAGGAGATGCTTTTCCCAAGGGCATTAGTGTAAAGTGGTATGCAATGTTGTCCCAAATTTAAATTTTGGTCACTATTTCCATTTTTGACTGCAATAACCATTTCTGCTAGTTTTACATGTTGATATATTTTATTTTAGTGTATTGAATTAATTTAGAAGCCTATTGCAATGCGAAACAATAATTGAGTCTAATTTCAAAGTAAAACTTAATTGTCAGAGACTTTTTTTTTGATAAATGAACACAATGTTGGATGTTTAATTTTTTAAAAAAATTTGAACATCCAACATCATGTTCATTTATAAAAAAAAAAAAAAAAATCTCTGAAGTTTTATTTTGAAATTAGACTCAAATAATTATTCTTTTCCATTGCAATCACCTTCTAAGTTAATTCAATACAATAAAATAATTTGTGCAATGCTTTAAGCAAATTACAAAATACCTTTATATTGATATGTTAAAACTGGCCATTATTTTGCAAGCGACCTGATAAATGCAAATTTTGTGTAATTCCCATCATTTTTTTATAGAATTGCTTATGTATATATTGGTGCTTTGACCAAGGATCAGAGTGTTGTATCTTTCACTCTTGAAATCTTATGGTTATCTATAAATATTTAAGATCTAATATTTAAAAAATCATATCATGACATGTAAAAAAAAAAAAAATTACTTTAACCTACAGAGGCTTCAGGTTGTTTATAATACCTGCTATAACTAAGCAGTCACTCATCGAAGTAGTGATTAGGCTTATCACTGCTTAACTTGTTATTTACTTAACTTTGCTTAGTCTAGCACATAGGCCTCGGGTTGCTTACAGCAGTGGTTTTCAAACTTTTTGGAGCCAGAAATAAAATCTCATGGATCCCCACGGGAATAGAAATAAAATCTCGTGGATCCCCATGGGAATAGAAATAAAATCTCGTGGATCCCCACATGAATTGAAATAAAATCTTGTGGATCCCCATGTGAATAGAAATAAAATCTTGTGGATCCCCATGTGAATAGAAATAAAATCTTGTGGATCCCCACGTGAATAGAAATAAAATCTCATGGATCCCCACATGAATAAAAATGAAAGTCATCAAAAATATTTTGATGAAAATCCCATCCAATGTTTGCACTGAGTAATGATATTTAATGAGTTGGATGTGCTGGTTTGGCACAAATTGTCAGTTTTTGAAGATATTTTTGATAAAGATACAATTCACTTTGCATAAGTCTAGATCTGAATTTGGTCTTCACATTGGTAAGTGCTGAAAATGCTGTTTCGCAAAAATGTTGTTGCAAAATGTATCAGTATTTTGACCACCTTTTGAGACTACAATGGATATTTAGAAGCCACATTCACCTAAAATCTTAGGAGTGGTTGCTGTTTAAATTGAATTTTAATTAGGTATGTACTAGTAAATAGGAATATGAATTTGTGGTTTTATCGCAATAATATAACTTTTGAAGACACCATTGCAGCATCTGTGGACCCTCTGTGGTCTCTAGACTACAGTTTGAAAACCACTGGCTTACATTACCTGTTGTTCCAAAGCAGTCACCTATCTAAGAAGTGATCAAGCTTATCATTGCTTAACTTATTTACTTTGCTTTGCTTAGTCTGGCATACAGGCCTCAGGTAACTTACAGTACCTGTTATTGCTAAGTGGTCCCCCATCTAAGTTGTGACCAGGCCTATCATTGCTTCACTTTCCAGCTACTAAAAATTTGATGACAGACCTTTGTGAAAACCATTTTGAATAGTCACAAAACAATCATTTTTACCAGATTAAAATGATTTTAGCCATAAACCAATTCCAAATAATGTAGAGTTTAGATTTATGAAAAGAAATTCTTTAAAAATATTTTGCTGTTTTCAAAAGAAATACCCCCTATAATTATTGAATGACCCTTGTATTAAGTGTATGGAATTTAGATACAAATGTAGCAACTCTTATGGGACTAAGATAGTATCATAATTTTTTTTTTTTTTTTTTTAACTATTTTCAACCATTTCAAAGTAAACTTAATTAAACTGTTAAGATGTCTACTTTTCAGATAAGACAATTTTAATGCCAGATTTTTCCAACCTGAGATTTAATAAGAATGAATGAGAATTGTAAATATATTCAGAGATAAAGCTTTGAAGATGGTTTGTTGAAAAAAAAAATGCTGTGGTAGGTAGAGTCACAGATCAAGTAAGAGATCTGTTTATGGGATCTTGTGGTTCACCAGTTTAATAGTAACAGATGTAGATTTTCTCCATTTAAGAGATACCTCTTCTAATCTGCTTAGAGACCCCAATTCCTCACCTGTCTCTCTGCCACTCTCAACGCTTTCTCCTCGAATTCAATTCTTTAGAAAACTTATCTTGAGAATTTTTCCCCCCATTGATTATAACAGTGTGGATTTGTTTGTTCAGGGACCATAAAAACCGTTTTTTACTGTGTAATTTATCTTAGAATAATTTCTGGCATCTCTACACTTGGCACTTAAAGACAGTTGCTATTCTTTACACCATAAATAATTTGGAAGAGATATCTTACCAGAAAACTTCTAAACTTTTCCCACTGCATTTTCCAATTGTTAATAGCTCCTAATTTCTCTCTCACACACATATGCAAATGATAGTTTCCAAAAAAATTTTATAACCTTTTAAATATCAATAGAATCTTATGATAATCAGTATAAATATTATGATCTGATGTTAGGAGAAAAAACCCCAAATAACCTGATATTCAGTAAATTTCCTATTTTGTTTTTTTTTTTTCTTTATTTTTTGCTATAATTAATGTCTAGCTTGACATTGTGGTAATTTGTAAAAAGCAGTTTGGATGATTGATGGACATTTCAAAGGTAAAATATGGCAAAACTGGACAAATTTAGTATCTAAATATTGAGAAATTTCTTTACCAAATTTCAATGTTGGTTTCAGTTTATTTAATGGCATACTTAATGGGTTATCTAATGCCAAAATTTGATTCATTTATTTAATGGCATATCAGCTCCTCATGGGTTATCTAATGTCAAAATTTGATTAATTTCTAAATGTTTGATTACAACCATAACTATATTTTGGGGGTGTCTTGAGTATGACACTAAACTGGACCTGATGGTGAGGCTCCAGTTCTGGAACTCTGAAGTACTGCTTTATTGTCATTACTCCAAGGTCCCCTCTAATCTGGAGGGTCCCACCTATGTGCCAAATACATTTTTTTTGTAAACTATTTGTGTTAGATAGAAATATTTGATATCATATATCTCTGAAAACTAATAAGAAACTACACAAAGAATGTAAATGTAAAATGAATGTGATTCCTTAACCTCAAAGTGTGAAATGACCCCAGACAGGTTGACATGCTGTAAAACTAAATCAGTCTTTCCATTTCTTTAATCACTCTTCTTCCTGTGATACAATGTTGCTTGCTTTTTTTTTTTTTTTTTGTTGCTTTCATTATTACTATCTTGACATTTTGCTATAGCCACTTTCATATAAGTTATCCTTGTACCTTCAATCTGTAAGTTTCCAGTCAAAATTCAATTTACCATCTTGTCAATCACCTTTTTCATGCTTTCTTGTTCTTGACACAAGTTTTCCTCAACCGGTTTCTTTCTCTAAGAACAGTTGAAATGTAAAACAAAATATCCTTGGAGTGTTTTTTTTCAACATCATATGACCTTGACCACTTCAAGTCCAAGGTCAATAAATATCCTATTGGTTTTTAAATGCTTGAGTCACATCATTTTCCTCTTACCATTCATTTAATAAATGTTATATCATTGTAACCTTTTCTTCAGGGGCAGTCATTTTGGTCTTAGAGTGAATCTTAGAATGAATAAAAATTACTTTTAGAAGAAAAATTGTTTTCATTTTTTTCTTTTATATATTTAAACTTAGATATATTGTTTTTTTTTTTTTTCCATAGATTTATCAATCCTTGAAAATTTCTGTAGTACCTTTTTAGATTTTTATTTTCTTTGGACAACATAAAAAAAACTTTTAGAAAATTTATTTATTAACACTTATTCATCTAATAGGTGCCATTGTCTTATTTATGGAAGGTTTACAAAAATAGCAATATTTATATTTTAGATCTCACTGATTGGGATAGAACTTTGGTGTGACTATTCAGTCTGTATCCAATCTTAAATTATTTTTGTAAGCCTCCTCAATCTTTGCTAATTATCAAAGAAAAGTTTAAAAATTGATACTTTGTTAACCCAATAGGCACCATTGTAGTATTTCTGGGATGTCTAAAATATTTGCTATATTCATATTTGACATTCTTTCAATGTCCCATAAATGAGGTAAAAATTTCTCCAGATAATATTTGAACCAATCTTAAGTTGTGTATGCATGATTTTTTGTTAGTTGTAATAATAATAATTATAATGGCAGCCATTCTAATTATATATAGTGAAGTAAGACCGAGGGGTCCAATCTTAACTGATACTCAACCTCCTCGATGTTTGATTTGTTCTGTCACAGCTGCCATTTGCAATTCAGTCACTGTGCATGGGTGGAACAAGCCCTCTTAAGACCATTGGTGATTTGCGTGGTTGAGCGAGCAAGTAGCTAAAAGAAAAAAAAAAAGCAAGCCACATGAACGGAGGGCGGTGTGAATTTTTAAGTGAGATAAGCAAGATGATGGATTCATTGGTGAAGTCAACTGCTGGAACTTGCACTATAAAAAGAAGTTAGATTCCGCCACCCCATGAATAATTCGAACAGGTTAGATTTGAATGAAATTAACTTTGCATATCAGAATGTTGTGAGTAAAATTCATCTACAATAAGATCAATGAACCCATTGAGTCCATAATGATATTGTTGCTTCTATCTAGGAAGGAGTGAAGGATTCTAATTAGCATCACTCTGTTATCTATCAAGAACTTGGATGATTAAAAAAGAATATTTACTATGAATGCAAACAGCACATAGTTGCAAATTAGAGTAGAAATTGCTTTATTCTCCAAGAACATTTTAAGTGAATTATTTGAATTCTTTTAGGGAATTAATAAAAATCTCAGCATATACTTTGCCCAGTCAGCTGGTGGGGGGTTGTAAAATACACTGACTGCATCTCTGCAGTGGTGTAAGACCCCCCCCCACCTAACGAGTGCCCTGAATATGACCCTAAACAAACTGATGGTGTGGTTCAAGTAATGCTGGAGCTTTGAGGAATGCAGAGCACCCCTTCATTGCCATTGCTCCCAGGTCCACTCTGGCCTGGAGTGGTAGCACCTGATAGGGTTGAATTTATGGGTCAAATAGAACTATTGTTTGAAATAAAACTGTTTATTTGTATAAAAATGGATTTGGCATTATATAACCTACAAAGGTTGATATGCCATAAACCCTTAACAAATAAATTCAGCATGTACTGTTCTTGATGGATCATAGTTATATAAAATGATTTAAGTTTGAATAGTGTAGACACAGTCAATGGTGCTTGGTGACTGTTAGTTTCTTGTAAATGCAGTTATCAGGTCCTGGCATTTACATTATTCAAATTCAAACCTGCATAGGTTTTATCACCCATACTGAACACTCTTTATAAATATAGCAAGCCATATAACTAATATATATATATATATATATATATATATATATATATATATATATATATATATATATATTGTGTTATTCGGTCCAGTTAAACCCGAGTTGGGAGTAATTCCTTCAGGACAAGAAAATCATTCAGGAGCTGAACATTTAAATTTTCCTGGTGGAGAGCCCAATGTAATTCTTTGTAATTTTTTACAGAGCAATATTTCTTTAAGAAAAAAAACAAAGTTCGATAATTAACTTTTAAGAGAAATATTAATGCTTATATTAATTTCGATACCATTTATTTAGCTACCTATTTTTTCCTAGTGTGTATGTTGGATACGTTTTTTTTCCGGTTTCACTATTTATTTCTATGTTTTTAAATTTACTGTCTATAGTTTAAATTTAGTCTTATGTCTACAATCGAACTTAACATGGAAAGAAAATAAATTAAACAAATAAACAAAAAAGTTAAATTACCGTAATTATAACTGACGAAATTTGAAAATAAAATAAATAGGTAAAAAAACGGAAATTCAATAAAACGTGGAGGTAACTCCTTAATCTCTTCCCCCTCCCCCTCCACCCCACGTGTCTAGTCTGTTTTATTTATCCATTCGATCTGAAGAAGTCCTGTTATATTTTTCTTCATGTTTTTGGTTTACACCAGAAACTGAAAAACAGGATGGAAATAAATTTATAATCCTAAATTAACCGGTCTTTGTTTTTTCTTAAAGAAATGTACAGTATTATTTGGTCCAGTTAAACCAGAGTTGGAACACATAACAGGATGGAGATAAATTTATAATCCTAAAGTAACCAGTCTTTGTTTTTTTCTTAAAGAATATATATATATATATATATATACACACACACACACACGTGTGCACATACAATCATAAAGAGAATTTTGCTAACTTTGTGATAGATGAACAATGACTTTTACTTTTTCTGGAAACAGGCTTCCATTTCATTATAAGTTTAAGCAAAGCATCTTTTCATTTTTTTGTTGTATCTAAACTTAAAGATACATCCAAAAGAAAAATGTTCCCATTTCCTCACACTCTGATCTTCCCATCGTGTGAAGTTCAGAATTAAAATAAGCACATTTTTATATATCACAGACATTTTTTTTTTCACCTATCTATAGAGTAATATTAGCTTTTAGATGTTATCTTCAATTTTCTATTTTTATTTTATTTTACTATTATCAAGACTGCCTACTTAACTGCTTAACATGTGTATTATGGAAGACAGATGTTTTCAGCCTCGCCATCATCATCAATAACAACAGCAATATCACAGACAGTAACAACTATTTTTCCTCCCAAATGATAATTTCCTTTCTGACTTTATTTTTTATATTCTCTTTTATATACATTACTTTCTTCTTAGCAGATACCTTGACTTTTTCTTCATTCAGTAGTCAAACTTTGTTACTGGTTATGGGGAGGGATGGCCAGTGAAAGGCTTCACAAATAGTCCCAACAAGCACTACTCTTTTTCTCAACCACTTCCAGATGGGGGACTATTTTTGAAAGATTTCTTTGGAGTATTTTATAAGCAGCTATTTGTTTTACTTCATGTTGTTTTTTTTTTCAAATTCCTATCTTGTATTCTTTCTATTTTAATCTCTCTAACATTTATTCATATCTATTCAAATTTGGTACCCAAATTTGAATATCATCACTTTTGGTCTATTCATTTCTATTGTTACATTGTTATTATTTATGTTTTTTTTTCTTTGTTTTTTGTTGTTTTTTTAAGAAAAAGAAAGTGAGCAAATGTACATTTAGTTTCTGTAGTTTTTGTTTTCACTTAAAAAAAACAACATATCATTGGTGGTCAGACATTCACATTCTATGTGCCAATTTTCCACTGAGATAGAACACATGTAGATCTAAGTTAGGATTGTATAGACACAGTCACTGGTGCTTGGTGACTGTCAGTTTCTCATGTATGTAATTATAAGAACAAGAGGATCTTATATGATTGGTATCCCTTTTCTATATTGTTGAGTGTGGCATGATGGAATAACATTGCAGGAATCTGCTTGGAAACCCTCCTGAAATCACAAACCAAGTGAAGAAATTATTCCTGACTAACTAGACATTAAACATGGACAAACTTTCACAGAGAATGAACTTGACACATTTCTAAAAACAAAATCAAAAGAGTTGATGAAATACTGAAGTATGGAAGACTAGGAATTTTGATGATGTACTTCTCTAATTATGTTATGCCATTTATAACCAAAACACTAGAGACAGGAACAAATAATAAAGGTGATGTTTGAATTACTAAGAAGTACAAGGTTATAACCCTTACTGCTATAGACGAACAATAAGATCTTTATTGCTCTGCTTCTCGATCATATTTGACCTGAAGTTGAGAAAAATCTTAGGAAAAATCAGGATAGTTTTTAGAGAAATAAATTCATAAATTTTCAGATTCTCACTTTGCTATTATTGTTTTATTATTGATGAGAAATTTTTAAAAAGTCATTTTGATACATTTTTCACACTTTGTTATATTGAAGTGACTTATTGAATTATTTTGTTCTTTTCAAAGAAATAAAAATCGATGCTACTGTCGTCTGCAATCTGTCATTAAATTTTCTTTGATTTTTGTAACAAAAATAAAAGAAACCAATGAGTTCTTTTCATGAGACAATAAGATTAGAATCAAATCAAAATTAACTTTACTATTGACATTTTTACTGAATTTATTTAATTTCTTGTTGATTTAATTGCATTATTATCTGTTGACTTACACCTTTTCAGTAGGCTGTAGAATATGCTGACTTTGCCCTCTAGAAGACACTAAACTGCATTTGCTAACGAGGCTCCAGTTCTGGGAAGTGTGATGAAGTCTCCTTTCATTGCCATTATTCCCAGAGTGGTAGTGACAGTACCTGTAAGGGTCCCATCTAAGAGTCAAATAGATCTGTTTGAAAATCATTTGTATTAGATAAAAATACTTGAAACCATATAAGTGTATAATTTATTAGTATTAGATAAGAATAGTTCAAACAATAAAACTGTCAAAATTATTTTTATCAAATTTCAGCATTAAATAACCCAGAAGAGGTTGATATGCTATTTAACAAATAAACTAAAACTAGAGGTATGGGGCACTCGGTGATAATCAAAATCACTAAGCATGGTCTGTTGGCCCATCTTAACATTTGAATGATTTTAAAGGCATGTCAGTCCATCTGGGATTATTTTATGCCAAGTATGTTTCAAGTATTCCTATACAATACTTATAATCATATGGTTTCAAGTAATTATTTCTATTGAATAATAATTTGTTGGCATTTGGTTATGTGGTTTCAAGTAACTAATACAAATAAGTAAAAAGTAAGTATAATTGGCAACCGTAGTCGAGGGCGACCAGAAGGCTCCCTTTTCAATAGCTACTACACCGAGGTGTAGGGGAGGGCGCTACTCCTTTTCCTGGATTGCTCTACTTTACCCTTGATATTTACCTTATCTTGCTGAGTGTTAAGCAAAGATATATCAAGTACCATTTTTAAAGTCTTTGGTATGATGTGACCTGGGATTGAACCCAGGTCTCCCGGACCATTGGCAAACACTCTATCCACTAGGGCAATGTACCGGTTTCTAATACAAATAATTTAGTTTTATAGTATCAAGTATTGAATACAAATCATTTTTAAACAGTTTTATTTAATGAACCTGCAGATGGGACTCTAACATTATTATTTAATTCTAATAATTTATACACAATTATATGGTTTCAAGTAACTATTCCTATTTGATAATTTATTTGTTGCACACAGTTTTGGTTTCAAGTATTCCTATCTAATACAAATAATTTTCAAACAAACCTATTTGATCTGGGAGTAATTACACATTCCCCTAATTTTCAGAACTGTAGCCCTACCATCAAATGCAGTTTAGTGTCATGTCAGGGGGTGGGAAGTCCTTGTGGTGTAATGGTTAAAATAATGGATTGCGGAATCATAGTAAGCGAGTTTGAACTCCAGTCATGCTATTACATTCACTTTTGAGCAAATACCCTTAGGAAAGGCATGAACCCCCTTACCCTTCTACCAATGGGTTAAATAGTACTTCTACTCTTCTAGAAGGATGGCTTTGGCATTAAATAACCTACAAATGTTGATATGCCATTAAACAAAAGGAGAAAGAAGAAATCATATCTAGGACCCCCCCTTTGGGGAGGTACCCTTCTACAGGAAATCCAATCAGCTTATTCTAAGCTCCACCAACATGGGAGCTTCAAGTCAGAATAAGAAATTTTTACCCCGACCACCAAATAATTTTTCTTATATATCTGATTTTGTTTTCTCTAAATGTTATTTAACAAATTCCTAATCTGATGAAATACCCAATCTGGTAGCATTTATAAGATCCTCCCAACAAAAGAAAAAATATCTTCTGGGTTTGATAGGCAAATTTTTGGTACCATAATGTTAATGCTGACAACCAGTTTTTATCACTTGCCTAAATGCATAATACTGTCATTAAATGTGAATTGGAGTGGGGGATATGTATTTACCCAACCCCTCCACTATGAGAAGTATGTGGCACAAATTCAATTTTTAAGTAGTCTAAACCTAGTTTGAATTCAGTTTTCCTTCTCTGAGACTGGTTGCCTAACCAAGGCTCAATAAGCCTGTCTACTTTACTATTTATCCATAGCTAGAGAGATATAGATGGATTCATGCCTTTCCTAAGAACATTAACACAAAGTGAAATGTAAGCTGCCTTGTCCAAGATTTGAACTTGGGTTGCCACGTGCATTTCCTAAGATGATAACCCTTATGCCATAAAATACAGTACTTAAAAAATAAAACTTAAGTGTATTCAACTATGAGAGGTTCAAGTTTGACTTGAGGATCATAACGATGCAGAAAGTAAAATTATAAAATGTTGTTTATCTCTGTTTCCTACCAGTTAATTTTTTTTAATAATGAAACTAACTGGTATAATTAATAAATAAATGAAGCCATTTATTATCAATGTGCAGATAAGATAGTATGTGTGCCTAGTGGGAAATAGCAAAGTAATAATCTTTTTTTTCTTTCATTCAAACCTCATCAGAAAAAGCACTGATGTTTATCTAGGATATCAGATTTATGCAGTCAGCAAAACAAACAACACAGAATAATGCATCTAAAAGATGGCAATTAGGGGAATAAATAAATAAAAAAATCCTTGAATGTCACCACCTAATGAGATTTTTATCAAGAAAATAGAAAACAACTTCTTAGACTTTGAACTTACAGGTGGAAACTACAATCTTTTAAAAAAGAATTGTTGGTGGTAGAGAATATATTTAGTCGAGTCTCCACTCACCAAGAACCAATAATAGCATTAGTATATCCGTGATATACTAACACTGAACGCAACAGAAGGAAAGACAAGATAAATACATTTGAGCATACAAGAACATTTTGCCCTTTATATACATAATTTTCTTGGCCTAGTCAGCTGGGGCTGTAGAATACACCAACTGCACCTCTGCAGAGGGGTAAGACCCCCCCATGAGTGTCCTGGATATTACACTAAGCAATCTGATGGTGAGGTTCCAATGATGCTGGAGCTTTGGGGAATGCTGAGTACCCCTTCATTGCCATTACCCTCAGGTCATCTCTGGCCTGGAGTGGTAGCACCTGATAGGGTCATATCTATGGGTCAAATAGAACTAAACTGTGTATTCATGATAAACTGAATAGCTTGAAATAGAAATGTTTTTGACAGTTAAATTGTATACTTATTCTAAACTGAATCGTCTGAAATAAAACTATTCATTTGTATAAAAATGGATTTGACATTAAATAACCTACAAAAATTGATATGCCATTAAACCCAAACAAACATACTAGCACTGCTAAAAAAAACAAAAAACAAAAAGCACAACTATCTCACTCACCAATCAGGTTATAAAATATAAATGTATCCATTGGTCTAATGGGTAGAGTGTTTGCTCGGAGACCTGGGTCGTGTCACACCAAAGACTTTAAAAATGGTACTTGATACCTCCTTGCTTAACACTCAGCAATATAAGGTACGTATCAAGGGTAAAGTGGAGCAATCCAGAGAAAGGAGTAGTGCCCTCCCCTACACCTTGGTGTAGTAGCTATTGAAAAGGGAGCCTTTTGGCTGCCCTCTACTACAGTTGCGAACTTACTTTGTTATACATGAAGGAAAAAACTTGGTTTCATTCAAAGCAAGCACACATCATGTAATTGGTTAATTTTAATGGTATGTCAACTTGTCTAGGATTATTTTATGCCTACAGGTTAGGAAATTACATTCATTGTACATCTATATTTACATTTTTTGTGTTTTCTTAATTTTTTTTTTTTTAACATCATTATATGATATCAAGTATTCCTATCTAATACTAATAATTTATACACAATTATATGGTTTCAAGGAATTATTTCTGTTTCAATAATAATTTGTTTGTACACAGTTATTTGGTTTCAACCAATTTATAATAATCTTTAGCAAACAAGTATAACTTTAAGAAACTATTCACAATACAAATAATTTAGTTATATGCCATCAATATCTAATAGTGATCATTTTAAAACTGATTTATTTAACCCATAGATGGGACTTTACCAGATACCACCACTCAGAGTTCAGAGTGGACCTGGGAATAATGGCAATGAAAGGGTACTTCCCAGATCTTCGAAATTGGAGGCTCATCATCAGATGCAATGTCATATCCAGAACTCTACTTGGAAGAGGACAAAGGTAACATTACCCTAGGAAGGCTATTTTTTTTCATTAATATCAAATTCCCGGATATTCTTGAGCTTAGGTGACAGAATTAATGATTTATCTTTATAAATGATGATAATTATTAATTGAACTAAAATTTTCATCACAGTCTCAAATTGTGTGTTTTCCCACTTTCCTCATATCAATTCATCTTTGAACAACATTCATTTTCTTATTTACACTTTTCTCCCAATTAAAACAAATCAATTAAAATATTATCTAAACAACAAAAATAAAGATATTCAGCCAAATAATTTTAAGAATTTGTTTTATTATTCTGCCTGTTTGTGTGTATGCTTTTCTATGTAAGAACAGAGTGTAGTATCTGTTCAATCCTTAGTTGGTTCTTTTGAAATAATGTATACCTTCTGATAGAGAAACTTAGAAACAGTGTTCGCCTATTGATGAATATGCATTGAACAATTAAAAAAAAAGATAAAATGTCTTTTAAAATATCATTTTTGATTAAAATAAATTTACACTGAGCAATTTGAAAAAAAAAAAAAAAGATAAAAAGTTGATTTTCTTCTAGATCAAAGATGACTGGATTTTATTATTTCTTGTGGAATATTATACAAGCAAAACAGATATTATTGGATATTATTCTTGGCTAAACTCTTAAGCACTAGAACTCTGTAATTAAAAAAAAACAAGTTTGGATTAAAAATATATTTACTATATAAGATTTTATATGGGGGTGTATGCAGTTTTGGACTGTAAATTCATACTGATTCATTGCAATAGAGTTTGGTTATAAATAATACCTAATTATAGCCAGTTAGGTGGTGGAGCAAGCAAATAAAATCTGTCTGGAAAATGTGCATTCAAAAGCCATCTTTTTTTTTCTTTTTCTAATTCTAAAACCCTAGATCAATAACAGGTGAGAAATGTGACAAAACTCTAAGCCGCAATAAAAATATTTTTCTTATTTATGAGGGATGCTCAAAAAAGTAAAGCAATTTTCATTGCACAAGTGTTTGAACAAGTTAAAAGGCACCCCACTTGAAAATGTGCTAAAGAGGAGTAATGCCCCCCACACACACACCTCTAGCAATGCCACTCAGAAAAGTAGATAGGTAGCTTCAATGGTATTAAAACTTTTAACTAATTTTGTTCTGGTTTTTCTCTTTTTATTTTTATTATTCATGTTGATTATTCTGTATTTTATATTCTATGACAATTAAACATATCTTGCAAATAAACAACTTGAGTAAAAAAAAAAAAAAATTCATGAAAGAATTACTTGGTTGAGTCAAAAGTTTTGCAATATTTTGGTTGTACATAAGGCACAATTTGGCAGCTGCATATGCATTTGCCAAGGTTGTGAAGGTGATAAACTATACAGGATTGTGAAATGCTAAGTTCACCTGATACTCTCTGAGTGCAACTCACTGGATGTGCCTTCTATGGCTTGGAACATGACCTCAGAATCCATGCTTATAGGGCTACTTGACCTTGCCTGATTGATGAGGTTCTTGCAACATGAGCAAAATTTCTTCAACCATCTGTTTACTGTGACCAACTGCACCTTTTACCTTCCATGCAACAAATATTTTTGTTGTTGCTTCTGACATGTTAGGGCCAAGTTTTAACTCATCCATGTGGCTTTCAAATCATGCATGGAGTGAAGTAATGCACAACATGTTAGCACACCAACTACCACAATACGACTAATCTCGGCAACTATCTTTTCTCACGGCTTTGGTAGTTTGGTTACATGATGTATGTGCCACTAACCAGCATGTATCAAAATATTACCAAACTTGGCTCACTTGAGTTTGCCAAGTCGGCTGGGGCTATAGATTACACAGACTGCTTCTCTGCAGACAGGTAAGACCCTCCCCTCCCAATGAGTGTCCTGATATGACACTAAACAATCTAATGGTGAGCTTCCAGCCTTGGAGATTTGGGAAATTGGCATTACTCCCAGGTCCACTCTGACCCGGAGTGGTAGCACTTGATAGGGTCCTATCGATGGGTCAAATAGAACAAACTGTGCAAACAAATGATTGATGTTAAATTGTGACTGTTATATAACAATACTAGAAACCATTTAACTGTGTGCAGAAAAAAAGCTTGGGCTCATTTAAGAATGTTGCCTACAAAATATGTTTATGCATTATATATAAGAAGATTTGACATTAAATAACCGACAATGGTTGATATGCTATAAAACCTAAAACCTCACCCAAGTATTAGTAGTAGACATAATAGAATTGTAGATTTAGAAGATTTAGATTTCAAATTGTTACTGTCTACTTGTGTAATGTTCTTTCTTCCTTTTTCTCTTCAGCATCAGAAGTCATTTATTTTGTTTCCATTTTTATCATTTTTTTTTTTGTCATCTCTTTTGCTTGTAATGAACAGCAATACATCTGTTCCAGCTGCTGTAGAAAAAATTTAGGGAAACCTTGTCTGTCTTCCTATCTATTTATATCTGACTTGGCAAGGAACTGATTTTTAACTTTCTTTTTAAGAAGAACTTAACTTTGAATCTTGTAATTGTTAAGCGTAAGATTCACATACGCTTGTTTTCGCTGAGTTCAATTTTCATTCATATTTCTTGATAGATTCCGTTTGTATACCCTGTCGTCAAACCTTAGAATATGCTGAGTGTATCCACTGAAGAGGGATAAAACCTCTCAAAAGCAGTATGACCCTGGGTATGACACTAAACTACAATGAGGTTACAATCCTGAGGAATGTGGGATGTATGGAGTCACCTCTTCATTACAATTACTTGAAATTATAATTATAAATCGGCCATTGGCATAATGATTAGAGTGTTCACCAATGGTCCGGGAGACCGGGGTTCAATCCTAGCTCAAGTCATACCAAAAACTTAAAAAATGGTAGTTGAGGCTTCCTTGCTCAACACTCAGCATTATAAGGTATGGATCAAGGGTTAGTGGAGCAATCCAGGAAAGGAGTAGCACCCTCCCCTACACTTCGGTGTTGTAGCTATCGAAAAGAGAGACTTTGGGTCGCCCTTGGCTGCAGGTGGACAACTTACTTACTTATAATTATATACTAGTAGCATTATTAATTGCTTGAAACTATACAACGTTGTGCCAATAAAGGACTAAAGAGGTGGAAATAAGTATAAGACATCCCATGAAATTGTTAATAATTTTCTTATTACTGTACAAATTTCTCTGAAAATTTGTGTGTGGTACCTAGATCTGAGGGGTATTAGTCTGCATGTCCGATTTTATAACAACTTTCCCCTAAAAAAACGTTATTGAGGGTGGAAATAAGTATAAGACAGTTTTGAAAATTTGTTTTTAACAGCAAAATTGAACAAAATTCAATATTTACATTTATTCGCTTTCAATTGTAATACTTCAATACACTTGTTTTGTATTGAATCAATAAGTTTTCCGAGAGTTTCAGATAGAATTTCATTCTAATACTGTTTAATGCAAGATTTTAAAGTTTCTCTATCTTCAAATTGACGTTTATTTTTATATACATTTTTTTTGACAAAATTCCCCACATTTGATTGGATTTAAATCTGGAGACTTCGTGGGCCTGTCCAAAACTTCAATATTTTTTGTTTTAAACCAGTCTTTTGTGAGTCTAGAAGTGTGTATGGCTGCGTTGTCCTGTTGAAAAATGGTATTATTGGTGTCTAGACAATTCATAAATGAAGAAAAGACTTTTTTCCAACACATTGATATATCGAGCAGAGTTTTGTTTCCCTTCCATCACTTCTAAATCAGCCTTTGCAGATGCAGAAAAAGCTCCCCAAACCATAACAGATCCTCCTCCAAATGGTCTTTTTGAAAACGGCTGCTTCTCCTTTCTTAAATCATGCCAATAACACTGGGAGCCATCAGGCTCATCCAAATTAAAACTTTTTCTCATCAGAAAACACCACGGTTTCTCCATTTCTCCTTTGTCCATGTTACTTTTTTCTTTACCCAATCTATGTGCATCTTGTGTTAAGCAGTTAAAGCAAGGGCTGTCTTCATGTTTTGATATACAAGATTTGACAATTCCTGGAGAAGTTGACAAACTCTTCTTGGAGTGATGGGTAAATTCTGAGATTTTTGCAGATCTCTTGAGCTTGATTGTCCTTTCGAAGCTTCTTGAAAAAGTTGACGTCTGGCTGCATTTGTAATTTTGGGTGGACAACCTGGACGTTTTCTGGTGCCATACAATTCAGGGTCCTTTAGATAATTTCTCACAACTGTTCAGTACCTTGACAGTTCTCTTACAATGAAACTTAGATTTTCCTCTCAGTTTATTGGCAGAAATTTGGCCTCCCCCCCCATTAATTGGGAAGTTCCTCAGCATTTTGCTGTAACTGTATTCAATTATGAAATGTTTAAATAGGACTCACTTGGCTTAAAATCACGATAAGTCTTTTTGTAATCTGCGCATGCATTTACTCTTCCTTTGGCATTCTGCAATAAACCAGATATGCAAATTTTCAAAACTATCTTATAATTATTTCCACCCTCAAAAACGAAGTTTTGTTTATAACTTTTTTTTTAGTATAAAGTTGTTATAAAATCGAATAGGTATACTAATACCCATCGGATTTAGGTACCACACACAAATTTTCAGAGGAATTAGTGCCGTGATAAGAAAATTATTAACAATTTATCAGGGTGTCTCATACTTATTTCAACCACTGTATTATCAAATAGAAATAATTTCTTGAAATCATATAATTGTTAGTTTTAGATAGAAATAATTGTTGCTATATAACTATATGCAAATTATTTCTGTTAATAATAGTTACTTAAAGCTCTAATTGTTGACTAAGGATTATTGTTATTATTAGTTACTTGAAACCATATAACTATGAATAAACAAATGATTATCATTAAAAAGAAACAGTTACTTGAAACTATATAATTCTGTATAAATTATTAGTATCAGATGAGAATACTTGAAACTATACAACTGTGTGCAAATTGTAAATAGTTGGTTGGATTTTATGGGATATCAACCTTTGTTGGTTATTTAATACCAAATCATGTTAATGATTTGTAAATGAGTCGTTAGTTGGTAACATTTTAAACAAGCCAGAGCTTATTTGTTTGCACACAGTTAAATGGTTTCAAGTATTGCTGTTTAACACTAATAATTCTATTTAACATGAATCATCAGTTTGAACACAATTAAATGGTTTCATTTATTGCTATATAATACTAACAATTCAATTTAACATCAGTCATTTGTTTGCACCCTGTAAAATGGTTAAACAGTTCTATTTGACCCATAGATGGGATCCTACAAGGTATGCCTAATTTGGGTCTGATTACACCTCGAAGTAATGGCTATGAAGGAGTACTCCATATAATGGCTATGAAGGAGTACTCCATATTTTCCAAAACTCCTGGATTGGAACCTCACCATTAGATCGTTTAGTTTCATATATAGAATGCTCGTTGGGGGGGGGGATTTTGCCCCTCTACATAGATGCAGTTGGAAGATTCTACAACCCCAGCCAACTGGGCTCTGTGTGTAAGTTATTAGTATTAGATAGGAATACTTGATATAATTTTGCAAATAAATGATTTTAGACAAAAAATAAAATAAAACAACCCCACAATAGAAGGTTGAAAATAGTTATGATTGCAATCAAACAAGAAAGGACTCAAATTTCAGCACTGAATAACCCATAAGGGTCAATATGCCTTTAATTCAATTAACCGAACCTCAACAATTTTTTTTTCATTTAATTATATATTTTTCTATATTTTTTATAATTCTATATTTTTTGTAGAGGTGCTTTTAGTGTAATGGTTATCACCATAGTAAATGGACTTGGCTACCAGAATTCAAACCCTGGATGAGGCTGTTTTCATTACACATGGTGCTAACAGCCTTAGGAACAGTATGAATCCAACTATTCTCCCTCTAGTTATGGGTAAATAGTAGGGTAGACTGGGTTCTTTAAACCTTGGTATGGTTACCAGTCTATGAGAAGGAAAACTCTGATTTCAAACCAGTTATAGATCTTGAGAGGGATGGCTCCACCAAGCTATTTATACCAAGACAAGCTACTTAATGGTAGCACCTCTATGACCAAACCAGGTTACAGAACCAGTGAGAGTGATATTTCAGTAGAATATTATTTGTGTGTTTCCTTCTTTAAGTAATGTTGGTATTTACTTAAAATGTGCCCTACCTTCAGTAGACATATCTGTTTTATTTTTAGTTACTTTTTCTGACTGAAAAAAAAATCCAGTACTATCTTAAACTACTAAATTACTGAGATAATCTCCTTTTTTGTCCCCTGTCTCTACCTAATCAGAAACTTTTTTGCTCACATATATATATATATTCAGTGTCAGATTGGAGGGCGGGGGGACATTTAAGACCATGTGACCCATTTCTAATTCTGGAACCAAAAGTTCATAAACAGCTAATGATAAGCCAAGGGATATTTTCCAGTAGGAATCAAACTTTTTTTCTCCAGTTTAGTGGAATCCTTTTCCGTTAAAAATATTTGCAAGAATCAACATTTTGTAGCTTTAAAATATAAAAGGAATATGTAACAATTTCAACTAAGGCAAAACTGATTTAAAATTACTTATTTTTGGGGAAAAAAAATCAAATTTATTAAAAGGTTATAAGATGAATGAGTGCAGTATACAATGAACATTAAAGAATATTAACAAAGGTAATATGAATTTCTTCTTAATGGACAAGATACATTTATATTTTCCACCATTATTAGTAAGTAAGTAAAGTTAGCGACCATAGTCGAGGGTGACCCGAAGGCTCCCTTTTCGATAGCTACTACACCAAGGTGTAGGGGAGGGCGCTACTCCATTCCCAGGATTGCTCCACTTTACCCTTGAACCGTACCTTATAATGCTGAGTGTTAAGCAAGGTGGTATCAAGTACCATTTTTAAAGTCTTTGGTATGACTCGACCTGGGATTGAACCCAGGTCTCCCGGGCCATTGGCGATGCCTAATTGGGAGAAAAAAAATTAACAAAAAGTATATATTAAAATGTATACAAATTTTTTGGATATACCTGTGTCTGTCCGCATTGTAAAACATTTAGTATCTAACAGTTTTACGCTGAATAACAATAGATATGTCCAAAAATATTCTCTTTTTCACATATATTCTATCAACTGACCAACAAAATAAAGTGTGTACATATACATATATATATATATATATATATATATATATATATATATATATATATATATATATAAATAAATTTTGCTCAAAGTTTTTTCCCTCCCACTTTTATCTTTATATTCTATATGAAGAATACATAGACATTCTATACCCTCGTGGATTGAGAGAACTTGAGTGGGAATTGACAGCTATCGTATGAGCATAAATACAAAGCTCTTTTCATGAATTGAGCACTCTGGCAGCTAATAAGCATATATGTCATTAAATATATATGTAAAAAAAATTCCTTTGCTTACACTGAGAGGGATGATAGCTTTGGGGTAAGATATCCGACTGATGTAAAGTCAGCCAGGTTTCAATCCCAACAATGAAGCATCTCTTGTGTCTAGCCATACTGAAGAGTTGTGATAAAATGAAACAGTCTGTCTGTGGATGACTATCTATCTATCTATCTATCTATCTATCTATCTATCTATCTATCTCTATATATATATATATATATATATATATAGAGAGAGAGAGAGAGCACTTTAAGGCTCATTTTCTTGCTTATGTAATCATCAAACCAAGTCTTTTTTTTATCACTTAAGCAAGAAACAGTAAACAAGCACTGTTGATGCTGTGTCTAAGCTATCCCAAGGTAAATATATATGCTCTGTCAAAAATTAAGCACTCTTTATTTATAAATAACAAACTACATATATAGTGTGTGTGTGTGTGTGTGTGTGTGTGTGTATATATATATATACAAGGTCTGTTTAAAAAGTAAAGGAACTGAGTGTGCTGTGTGAGTGATGGGTGGAAAAAGGGAGAAGTAGATCATCATCATCTAACATGAGTATATAACTGTAATATTCACTTCCTGTAACCATTGCCTTTTTTTTCCACCACATACTTTTGTTTACACTTCTTCTTTTTCAACGATGAATGCTGAGGAACAAATGATGAACACCAAGCAATAAATAAATCTGAAATTCTCGATGCTGTTGAAGAAACTGTCATAAGCTCTTGAAATACTTCAGCAAGTGTATAGAGATAACACTATGTTGCACACATATATTTGAGTGGTGCAAGATGTTCACAAGGAGGTGAAAGATGTCTTTGGGAGTGAGAGGCCTTCAACAAGCAGAACTGTGGTCAATGTTGAGTGGGTAAGGGAAGTGGTGCTTGTTGGAAGGATTGCAAGTCAACTGGATATGAAAAAGAATTGTGTGTGGAAGATTATCACTAAAGATTTGGGTGTGTATAAAGGCAGCACAAAAATGGTGCCAAGACTGCAGGAGGAGTACCACATGCAGGTGTGTCAGGACATTATCAAGCATCTTTAAACTGAACCAGACTTACTTGGGGGGGTGTCTTCATGGTGTAATGGGTAAAGTGCTGGACTGCTGAATCATAAGCAAGTTAGAACTCCAGTTCTGCCATTACATTCACTCTCGGACAAAAACTCTTGGGAAAAGTATGAACCCTCTTATCCTCCCAACTATGGGTTAAAATGTACCACTGCTGTTCTTCTAGAAGGATGGCTTTGGCATTAAATAACCCATGAAAGTTTATATGCCATTAAACAAAAAAACAACTAAACCAGACTTGTTTGAAGAGTCAACACTGGTGATAGATCATAGATTTTTGCGTATAACCTAAAAACCAAATGCCAGAGCAGTCTATGGAAGTCTCTAACATTGAAGAAAGCAAGACAAAATCATAAGTCAAAGACATGTTGATGACATTCTTCCATATAAGGGATATTGTCCATGGTAAGTTCTTGCTGCAGATCCAGATGATCAATCTGTCCAAGTCTACAAGGACATTTTGTGGTGTATACTTTGCTCAATGCATGAGTAGAGATGAGTTTTGTCAAGTCATGGCTGCTTAACCATGACAATGCACTTACTCATATTGATTGAGCATCTTGCAGTTTCTTATTAAGAGGAACATTGCTGTATGGAGCCACCTTACTATTCACTTGATCTTGCTCCCTGTGAGATTTTCTTTGCCCCAAACTCAAGGGGATCCCTTTGAATAGACCTGTGTGGGAAGTGTAGAGGTTATCAAAAGGAGTATAATAATGGAACTGAGGAGTATCCCAGTAGAATCCTTCCAGCAGTGCATAGAAGCATAGAAGAGAAAGATAAGTTCATTAGACTCAAGAGTGATTAATCTTAAGTGGAAACCTTGTAGTTTGTTGTTTGGAATTGAAATAAATTATTTGTGATACCAGTCCTGTTACTCTTGAGATACATCTCATATATTGTGTGTGTACATGTGTATTGTGTGTGTATATGAATAAAGGAAATTTCTATCCTTTTCAGTTGAACCATAGAATTGTTTGAAAGTAATTACCACTTCTCTCTCATAATATTTTTGCCAGAAAGAAGCCTGAAAATGTTTACTGGAACGTATAACATATTTTTTAAGTCAATTGCAACATTGTTTATTGAAAGGAACATGCAAACAATCAAATATCATTATTCATATTATTTTATTTTAAAATCTTTCCTGATGTTTTTTTTTCTCTATTCCAGACTTTGATTCCATTAATAAACCATCAGATGAAGCTGTAAAATATTTTTTAGGTCTTAATTTAATTCTCTGTTTAAAAATACAATTGTTTTATTTTTGTTATTTTCTGCTCCTTCATAACCCAGTGTAAATCTGGAAAAGATTATTACAACCCTTAATGGCAGCCACTGTCTTTTTACTTTTAATTTTCAGTGTTTCTTGGAGAATGTCTGCGCAATTAACACTAGAGTATGCACAGTAATGAAAACAAGTAATCTTCTAAGAGTAATAGTTTCCAAACTGCAAGGCAATAGAGACATCCCCAGGGGTCCATCAGATTATGTTCTCGGGCCTGCAGTTAAAAATTCTTAATTAATACCATGAATTTCAAATTAGGATAACTGAGCTCTATAATAAACCCAACTTCTTTCTCTACGTCGCTGCATGTAAAAACAAAAAACAAAAACAAAAATGACTGAATGTAAAAGGTGACTTTAGGTTTGATTAATTTGTAAAGGTTTGGTTTATTTGTTTAAGGGCATATCAACTCTTTATGGGTTATTTAATGTGAAAATTTAATGCCTTTCTAAATGTTTGACATTTTTTTTCTCTGCACATTGTTTTTTAAATTCATATTTTAATCATTTATTTGCACAGTTATGTCATCAAGTATTCCTATCTAATAAAAAAATAATTGCTTGCACATAGTTATATCATTTCAAATGATTATCCTGAGTAAATAATCATAGCTTCAATTAACTATTCTTAATACAAATAATTTACATTATGACATCAAGTATTTCTATCTAATATTGATGATATATAGTTTCAGTAATTTCTATTAAATAATGTTTTTACACAGTTACATAGTTTCAAGTAACTAATAATAATCTTCAGTTAACCATTATAGGTTCAAGTAACTATTCTTAATACAAATAAATTACAATTGGTTTCAACTATTCATATCTGATACAAATAATTTTCACATTGATCCATTTAACTCATTGATGAGACCATAATGAATACTATTAATCCAGGTTAGAGTGGACCTGGGAGTAATGGCGACAAAAGGATACTACACACTCATCAAATCTCTGGAACAGGAGCGTCACCCTAGATGTAGTTTAATGTCATACCTAGGACATGGTACTTAAGTGGCTGACTACTTAGAAATAGTAGGTACTGTAAGTAACCTGATGCCTAGTATACAAGATTTATACAAAGTTTAGTTGATAACAAGTTTAGTATCTATAAAACTGTACAGTATTAGATGGGTAACCACTTAGTAATAGTTGGTACTGTTTACCTGGGGCCTATGTACCCTGTTTAATCATCAGTTTTCTAGCAAGAAAATTAGTATATAGTAATACAAATAATTTTGAAATAAATGAAACTAAAAGGTACTACCACTCCGGGTCAGTGTACCTGTGATTAATGACAATGACGGGATGCTCGACACTCCTAAGAGCTTAACTGGAGCCTTACCACCAGATGCAGCGTAATATGATGTTAGAATTAACATTACAAATATTGACTTTGATATTGTGAATCTTGTTAGATTAGAGAAAAACTATTAATGGTACAATTATCCCCTTAGCTAAGGGGATAGAGGAAATTCATACCTTTCCCGAGGGGCATTAGTCAGAAAGTAAATGCAATAGCTTAAACTCTCTAAGATGTCGCTGTTCAGCATGTTAGTCACTATGCCATAGGGACTCTCTCTCGCGTGACATTTCCATCATCGTTATGTTTTATAGTAATTCAAATATTTTAAAGCTATGTTTCTTTAAAACGGTTTTTCTGGAAAATACAGCAATGATGAAATTGATTGAAGATTTATTTGTAAAATGCACCAACAAAACACTTTCTTTGGCATTTATTGGAATTCTATCATTGAAAATTGTGCACAAGAATAATTTTTTTTTTAATGGCTAAGTGATCAATAATATTCACATGTAATTTGAAAGCTGCACAGATGAACATGCAAAATAATCTAATTTGGGAACTTTTCATTTTATAAGTTCAAACTGGACCATAATGTCGCAGAAACAAACCAAAAATATTGTTTGCATGAAAGGTGAAGGTGCAGTTGATCACGGTGCATTAACCAAAGGGTTTAAAAAATTTTGCTTGGGTTGCAAAGCACCATGATTAAGCAAGGTCAGGTCAGTCATGTGGATTTTGAGGCTGTGCTCCTACCCTGAGTCAAATCCAGAGAATATCGGGTAAGTTCAACACCTCACAGTCCAATTTGGTTTTTTTTACTTTCATGATATCAGCAAAAGCATCCTAACTTCTTGAATTGTGTCTTCATATTACCAAAATATTGTAAAACTTTTGACTCGGCCGAGTATGAAAATAAGTAGTTCACATACAACTTTGCTTTTTACTCACTGGCTCACATTTAGATACAACAGGTACATACAACACTTGACACACGTTGGATTTTTACTTCAGCATATAGCATCTACGTGAAGCATTAAATACAAGGATGTTACTGACATTTTCCTTTCATTTGCCCTACCAACTTCTAATGTCAATATAAAAGGTTTTCTATTTATTATGACGATAATTATATAATGATGTAATCCACTCACACTATGGCATTCTGGATTTTATTTTAAAAAAAAAAAAAGTTTTAACCAGCCATAAAGGTGATGTATTTAATCCATTTATAACAAAGACAAACTTCTGAAGAACCTCTCAACCTGACAACATTCTGAATAAATCTATTTTCAGCAGACAAAAAAAATTGAGTAACATAAATGAAGAAACATTAAATAAAATATCTTCAAAGGCATATGGCAGCCATTTTTTTTTTTTTTTTTTTAAATCCTTCCTTTGATTAGTCTTACATCTTTCTCATTTGCTGAGTCATATGATGTTAATAAATCCTGACAGGAAAGGTTGGTAAATTGTTAAGTGAGAAATTAGATGCATTAAAGGTAATTTAAAGATATTTTTTTCTCCATTTCAATATGTTGAATATATTCTTTTATTCCAAAGAAAAAGTTATTTTATTCTCTGTCAGCTGTGGTTAATGCTCACAAAAGTTCTCTTGTGGGATGGAAATAGTTTTTATTTATTTCTCCATTTAAGTGAAAATTTTTGTTTAGATGATAAAAATTTGATGCTAAAATCCTTTTTTCATCTGTAAAATCTTCAGAATGCTCAATGCATGAAAATGCAGAGCAATATCACTGAATATATTTAAAGTATAAAATAGGATAATAAAACAGATGAAATAATAATAAAATGCAATAAGAATTAACGTTTCAGTTTTGTGATGATCCCCAGTGATCTATTATTCAACATGTCTCAAGACTTTTTGAATACAAGCTTCTTTGAAGATTGACAACATGAAAGTTATGAATTTTTATCCTGTTTTATTATCTTATTTTATACTTTAATATATTTGCATGTTTTAATAAATTTAGATTGTTAGAATGTGATTTTTTTTTTTTTTTTAAATGGAATATTTTTGATAGACTTAATTTTCGGAAAGAATAGTTTTCTTTTTTTTTTTTTTTTTTTTAATATTTCAAGGTATAATATAATTTTTAATTGGACTGTTTAATTATTTACTTAAAGGTCATCTTCAGTGGCCATTAAGCTCAGTACTGGGTCTTATAGAATTTATATTATGATTAACTGCAAATAAATAATATAATGGGAAGTACATTGTAATTAACATATATAATGGTTGTTTATTTTGAGAAATTATAGTAATCAAGGTGAGCATAAATTCAGAATTCCCACTCTATTAAGTTGCAAATTGAATTGGAAATTGGTCTTGTGGGTAGAGCGTTCGCCAACGGTACGGAAGACCTGAGTTCAATTCCAGGTCGTGTCTTACCAAAGACTTTAAAAATTGTACTTGATACCGCCTTGCAATATAAGCTACATATCAAGGGTAAAGTGGAGCAATCCAGGGAAAGGAGTAGTGCCCTCCCCTACACCTTGGTGTAATAGCTATTGAAAAGAGAGCCTTCTGGTCGCCCTCAACTACGGTTGCCAACTTTACTTTCTTTGTATTGCAATGATATGCCTTTTTTTGTTTTGTTTTGTGTGTGTAAAATACAAAAATTAGATCATAATGATATTTACTTTTTAATGGTTTTTCTTTAAGCTGATTTTGTTTTTTTGGTTATTCAATTGTTTTGTGTTAATTGATTAGAGTTGATGAATATAAATCTAAACTTTTATAATTTGAAATTTTTTCAGATAAAAATGATCAGTTGAAGAACACTTGCATTCATCTGGCATTTTAAACAAAGTTCTGTTTATACTGATTAAACATGAAAAATAAAATGATTATTGGATAATTATAATAAATAACTTGTATGTATTTACCCAAACCCTCTTTCACCAGCAGGATGTGACACAAGGTCAATTTTCAAGTGGCATTTAACAGGTTTGAATTTAATTTTCCTACTTGACCGGTTGGCATACTATGATTAAAGAGCCCATTCTACCTTAGTATTTATTCATAGCTGGAGGGAAAATTGCTGGATACATATCTTTTTAAGAGTATTAGTGCTATATGAAATACAACCAACCTTGTCCAGGATTTGAACTTGGGTTGTCATGTCTATTTCTCAGGACAATAACTGTTCCACTCTGCCTCCTATAATAAAGTAAGTAAAGTTGGCAACCGTAGTCAAGGGTGACCCGAAGGCTTTCTTTTCAATAGCTACTACACCAAGGTGTAGGGGATGGCGCTACTCCTTTCCCTGGATTGCTCCACTTTATCCTTGATCCGTACCTTTATAGTGCTGAGTGTTACGCAAGCAAGCATCAAGTACTATTTTTTTTTTTTTTTTTTAGTCTTTGGTATGACTCAACCTGGGATTGAACCCAGGTCTACTGGGCCATTGGTAAACACTCTAACCATCACTATCATGCCAATATGTGATTCGCTTCCTATGATAAATAACTTGAAATACACTTGCTTATTAGATTGTTATTTTGAATCTCAAAATCTTTTTTATTGATTTTTAAATAGGATTTGAAAAAAAAAAACAAACCCTGCTTAGTTTAATGGTTGTGATCTATGCCAATGGAAGAGCATTGCTATCTATGTATGAATCATTATTTGTCTATGGTTTCAAGATAAGTGGGTGGAGAACGAAGGTACGATAGTCGACTGAACTCCTTTCATATCAATCAAGCAAATGTGCAAAAGAAAAAATTGAAGAAGAAATAATTAAGAAGGAAAGAGCAGTTGAAAAAGAAAGAACACAAAATAACACAGAAGGAGAACATTAAAGTCTGTGTAATATAAATATATATATATAGTGAAAATAAAGTGTAAAAAAAAAAAAAAAGTGAGTGTGATGAATAGTGTAGTCTATCTAGTTAAAAAAAAAGATATATTTAGATGTCTGAAATGTCCTATTTTACCATAACAATCATCATCATGTCGTGCTGCTAGCACGGATATCCCTGACCCTCTCTCGCCACTTCTCCTTATTGTTCATCGCCTCTGGCAGGTCTTCAGGGCTACATCCCGTATCCTCACATAGCTGCTGTATGTATGTTCGAGCTGGTCATCCTGCTTTTGCTTGGCAATATGTGGGGGTCCATGAGACAAGGTTACCTGGTTTTCCTTGCATCATCTGGCATTTGTACTGGGTTGGTGATTTAAACTTAATAACCTGATTCCAGAGAAACCTTCCTCCGAGGCAGCTGAGTTAATTGCTCTGCATTTGAGGTGGGATACCAAGAGGTCCAAGCATTTTTAGTGATGGCTATGCATGAATCTCTATTTGTGCATAGTTCCCCCCCCCGGGGGGGTCTCATGTCTCATGTAATTTGGTAGGAAGTTGAATAAGTCGGTATACAGTCATAATGTTTTGCATATGGTAATTCAAAAGTCATTTCCTTACCTTTTTAAAAATGAACCTTCTTTAAATTTAAAAAAAAAGGTACAGAAAATTTTCTTTTCTTATATTTGTTCAGACTCCTGCAAATTATTTTGAACTAATCATAGAACATAATATTCTTTTATAGATTATAAATAAGTTATTTATTTTTTTCTGCTAGTGACTTTTGTACTACCCTGTGTATGAGTAGATAATGAAAGATTTTGGTTCCTTCCTTAAAATCTCATTAGTGTAGGGAATAGTTTGAAAACAACTTAGGAATAGCTGGTATTATTTACCTACAGTTAAGTAAAGATTCCTAGCCTTCCCTCCCCATTACATTGAAGGTTAAGAATTTTTTGGAAGTGTTTAAGAAACTTAAGAAATGATGTGCCAAGTGTGTTGAACTTTGGAAGGAATATGTGGAACAGTATATTTCACAGCTCCGAGTCATTTCCTTTTTGGTTGGGTCGAGGATTTTTCAGCATTCCTTAGACTTGATATCTAGAAACAAAATATTTGAATTTCTACCTAAATATCCTGGCAAAAAATAATCCTGCTGTTTTGGTTAGGAGCTCCAGTATATATTTCCAAATATCATGTGGTAAAATTTAAGGTTTGAAATACCTCCTCCCATCCTACTGATTCTAGAAAAAGATTGTCTACTTGTGAGAAATTGTTTTATGAAAATATCTATTGACTAAGATACCAGATGTGTTTTGTAATTGGCATTGCCTGTGAAAGTGTGGGTAGTGTGACTAACTTATGTGACTAATATTGGTGGTGTACTTGGTGTAACGGTTATCACTTTAGAAAATGAAATTGGCAACCCAAGTTGAAATCTTGGACAAGGCTGTGTTTCGCTTCATGTTAATACTCTTGAAAAAAAAAGTAAGAATCTACCCTGACCCAGATTGGTAATACTTGTCAGGGTCCCATCTATAGGACATATTTGAATGTTTGCAAAAAAAACAAAAAAAAAACACATAGGAAACAACTACACAAAAGATGTAAATATGATGTAGAATGAATGCAATTCTCTAACTGCAAAGCATAAAATAACCTTAGATAGGTTGACATACTGTTAAAACCAATCAATAAAAGTATGAATCTATCTGTTCTCCACCCCCCCCAACCACGGGAAAATAATAGGACAGTTGGGTTTTTTTAGCCTTGGTTTGATAACCAGGTAAGGAGAAGAAAAACTCTGAATTCAAACCAGCTTTACTTCACTTAAAAATTGACCTTGTGTCACATCCTGCCCATGGTGGAGGGGTTGGAAAGATACATACATGACTAATATTTAGTCTCTTCCTAAAGAGACAGCGGTTTTGGTCAACATAGACCAATCAGTGAATATTGACAATTTTTCAAAAACCCTCAGGGTAAGATGAACACTAATGAATCTTGATTGGTAGTTTAGAGAAGAATTTTCATGGCACCTGTGCCTTCCTCTGCATTTCCCTGTAACTAACGCATCTCTTCCTAAGAGAAGGAGGGAATGTCAACTCAAATTTTAGCTGATAAAGAATGCTGAAAATGAGTTTGTCCAATATCTCCCTAATAACCTTTAACTGTATATTCATAATCTGCATTCTCAATGTTGGAGCCTGAGGTCAAGTCAATACTCATCCCTCCCACTAAAAAAAAAAAAATCAACTTCCTGAGACTTTCCACTTAGCATGGACATGCTCTCAGAGACACGTACACACAAATCTTAACATTGTAGTATAATTCAGCAGTTTAGTACTCTTCAGTGAGTCTGTAAATATTGTTATAATTTTATTTTTTAATGTTTAGTATGATTTCAAGAATCTGAAGTCAAAGACAAACCAACTGAAAAAAATTATCAATGACTTAGTAGAAATTAAACTTAGACACCTCCTAAAAGATAAACTTGACACTATTCAGAGAGCAATGAAAAGCAGAAAGTTGCAAGCGTCAATGAAATACAAAGTGAGGAAGACAAGGAAATTCAATGACATACTTCTTCAATTATTCAATGCTGTATATAACCAAATCACAATTGAGAAATGGATGAAAGCTTGCCTCTTTCCTTTCTGAAAAAAAAAAGGCAACCTTGGAATCACTAAGAACTACACAGGTTTTACTTTCACTGCCAATGTTCTTAATCATATCCAACCTGAAATTGAGAAAGTTCTTTGGAAATATCAAAACAGTTTATGAAGAAATTGCTCTCTAACCTCACAGATTCTGACTTGGTTGAATCAATGTAGGAAAACGTGAAAAATATCTAGGCAATACTTTGGTTTGCAGATTTCTCATTGGCATTTGATTCCATATACAGAGGAAAGATGGAGCAAATACTTCTCACATAAGGTTTTCCAAAAGAAACTGTTTCAGCTATAATAAAGCTTTGTAAAGACATAGAGGCCATGATATGCTCACCTGGTGGCAACACTCACTCCATAGACGGTGTCACTGAAGTCTTACAAGAAAGTACATTACCACCATTTCCATACAAAATCTCAATTAAATGCTACAAATATCAATAAATTTAATGAAAGAAAATGGTCTTACACTAAAAAGACAAGGAGCAGAAACTATTACTGATGCAGACAACATAGATGATCTAGTGCTTCTTGCAAATAGACTTGCTTTAGCTGGGGCAAGAAGCATTGGTCTCTACATGGACTTGGATAGAATAGAATTCATGTGTTTTAAATAAGATGGTGCCATCTCCTCATTAAATGGTAAGCCTCTAAAATCATTTGGCCAGTATGTTGTATAGCCTGATGAAGGAATGAAAGACTATAATGCTTGTTATGGAGGTGCCCGTGGTGTAATTGTTATCGTCGTAGGAAATGAACACGGTGACGCGAGTTCAAATCCTAGACGAGACTGATTGCATTTCACATAACACTAATACCCTTGAGAAAGGTATGAATCCAATTATTCTCCCTCCAGCTTTGGGTAAATAGGACAGACTAGGTTCTTCAGCCTTGGTTAGGCAACTAGTCTAGGAGAAGGAAAACTCTGAATTAAAACCTGTCAAACTCTGCTTAAAAATTGACCTAGTGTCATATCCTGCCCGAGTGGAGGGGTTGGTAAATAGGATAATGCTTGTTATAAAGATGAAGGAGTTATGTTTTTATTTCTTGAAAGTTGACTGTAAGTGTTAGAGAAACTGGGAGATGAAGACAGAGGACTGCTGTATTGACCCATAACTTAACCATGTTGTGCCATACTCAGGGGTCCCACTTCTGCTTCTTTCATTGCTCCCTCCTCTGGGTACTTGCTGGTTGCTTTCGTGACACTGTGTTTGACATAACTGCCCATGTGAACCTCTTACACCCATGCATTGCTGGCTTTCTGCATACACAGCTGGAAAATGACGGCTCTGTCAAAAGTCAGTATGCAACAAGTATATCTCATCTATGTCAACATTGACATAGGCAAAGCATTGACCGCTGCTGATAGGTTATTATTGACCATATGGAAATCTGATTTTTCTGATTAAATAAAACCGGATTTCTTCCAAGCTGTAACTGTGCTAGGACTACTGTATGAGTGTATATCAAAATGTTTAAAAGAAAGTTTGACGAGAACTATACAAAGATGCTACTTGCTGTTTTGAACAAATTCTGGAAGTAACACTCTACAAAAAATTAGCTGAACTGCTACTTAGCTCCTCTCTCACAAACCATCCAAGTTAGATGAAACAAGATGTGGGGGTACTGCTGGAGAAGTAAGGATGAACTCATTAGGAACTTTTTCTTATGGGATCTTACACATGAACCTGTATTGACCGATCAGCAAAAAATATTTATCAACTCTTTACTGATACCGGATGCCATTTAGAAGACTTACCAAGAGCAATAGCTGATAGGGATGTATGGTGAGAGTGAGTCAAGGGAAGCTGTGCTATCAGCATGACTTGTTGATGAGTATGATTTAAAAACAAAGCAAAACACAATTTTTGGTGAAGCTTGAATTGTATATTTAATTATTATTTTGATAAAGTAATCAAATGGAAACAACACCATTCGTGGGCCATAATGAACTTTGCGTAAGAAGAATAAAAAAAAACATTTTATCCCCAAACAATCAAAGTTGAATGGTGTACAAAAGAGTTGATGCTGGACTGTGTGTGTGGAATTCCAAGAAAAAGTCTCTTACTCAATATTAAACCAGTTGCCTTACCATTATGGCATTACAACTCCTGAATTCAGCTAAAAACATTTTGCAAAGTCGATTTGTGTTTTAATGTTTCAATTATTTACAGTGGTTCTCATCTTTTTTTTCTCTACTTCAAGAACCATTAATCTTAACAAATTATATTCTGATTTTCAAAAAGTTTTTATGTTAATTAAGTGATTAGAGTAAAAATAAACCATCTCAACTTTTTAGAAACTATATTTGTTCTGAAAAATATCTTTCTTTGAACTTATATACTTGATATTTTGAATGTGCTTTTTTTTCTTTCTTTCTTTGAGCTCAGGTAGAGAATATTTAAAAGCCATGTGTTCAAAAGGATATATATTTTAAAAGGGAAAAGCAATGAAAAAAAATCATTGGGATGAATGAAACTTTTTTTTATATAATTTTTTTTACAAATCTCTTTGAAGTCTGTTTAATGTTAGACAGCTGGATTCTTATATCTGCCTCAGCATTCAGTCTGCTATAATAATGTTAGGAGGACTGTTTCCTAATGTGAATTTACTATTTTTACACTCCTGTTTGATGCAAATGGTATTATTCTATTCTTCATAATTGCTGGATGACACAACCAGCAGTAGAAAAAGAAAAGAGAAATTGGTGAACAGTTTAACCATAGAATAAAATGTCAAACATGTTTTTCTTAACTTGACAGACATGGCAAAAGAAAATATATACTCAGCTAGAACACAACAGATGATTTAAAATACATATAGTATATAATTTCCCATAAGAATTTGAATGAGTATATTTTTGAATTAACTTTATATTTACTCTCATGTTGCAATAAAAATTTAAAAAAATTTCGACATGGAGTTATTTTCAGAACTTTTCTGCAACATGAAATGGAGTTCTGTAAAAACAGATCCATGTCAAAGAATAAAAATAAAATTCTTGCTTTTTGCTTCAAAGAAAGAGACCAGAACAAGAGTTACTTTCTTTACAGAGATGCATTTCATATCTGAAGAAGGCTGGAGAATGTACCTGTCAAAACAACTGGTAAATAATAAAGACGAGGAGGGGGTTTAATTGTCCAAATAATTCTTTAAAAGTTCCTGAAATGATTCTGCTCGATTGGTATTTCCCCTTTTTAAAGATATCTCAGACATCAGGGATTGATCTTAACCATAACCCCCTTTTTGGTGCAACAAGGAGGTACAGTCTTTAGGGATAGCTTTCTGGAACTGGACTTGGATTTTTTTTTTCTTGGTAAGAGGCATTTGAGCACCCTGAATAGTAATTTGGTTTTAATTGGTCTTTGTGTTTATCTAAAAATAGATCTTATTTTCAAACCCTGATGATTAGAGAGATGTAACTTTTTTTCAGTTGTTTAAATCCGTCTTGTTTATTTAAAATTTTTTTATTCACAGTAAGTTCCCACTGAAAGCACCAGTTTCTTGATAGATTGCCAAGTTAAATAATGGGTATGTTCAGTACTTAGATGGGTGACCATTTAGTATCAGGAGATACCAAAACAAACTTGAGACTTATGTGCCAGACTCTGTAAAGTTTAGTAAATAACTAGAATACATTTTTTTAGTGAGTTTCAGTGTTGTTATAATGGCATTTTAAATTCAGAATTGTTTTTATGAGTACTTATGAGTCAGTAAACATCATTAGGAGGCTAATGTTTGTTCCTTGATGGTACACGAAAGATAAGAACAATGTGAGGCCTGCATATCAAACTAGGAAAAGCTTAGTAAATAATAACAAAAACTTTTTTTTTCTTTAAGATGTCTTTTTGTTTGGATTTATTTGGTGATTGCAGTGTTATCCTTGATTCAAAGACTTTTTATTGAGATGCCAAAGGTTTGACTAACATTTGAATCAATATATGTGTTAGTATAGATAATATTGTTAATATAGCTTTCCCTAATAATGTCTTGTTGACAGGTTTTTAGTTAACTCCTTCAGTAAAAAAAATAAAATAAAAAATGTAGGCTTGAACCAATGATAGCAGCTGTGAACATGATAGTGGGGATTTTAAGTTTATAACTATGTTTTTATGAGGACTTTGGAGTTAATAAACATCAAGAGGATAATGTTTATGCTCTCCTGGTGACCATCACTTGAATTACAGATGTAAATGCAACATCATTTTTTTTTTTTTTATGACTTAATTTTCCAATGACTGGTAAAGTCATGGGATTGAGGAAGGTTTCTGGTTTGGAAAATTTCAGCTAGATGTGTACTTTATATGGTTCATAAAAAGATTTAGTTTAGTTAATCTGATAAAAATAAAACAAGGATCTAATGTAGCATTATGCTTACATTGTAAAGATGTGTACTTAGCATAATGGTTATTATTATAGGAAATAGAATTGGTGAGCAGGGTTCAAACTGTAGATGAGACTGTATTTTGGATCATGCTACTGCCTTTAGGAAAGTCATAATTTCATCTCCCTTCTCCATTGCTATGGCTAAATAGGAAAGCAGACTGAGCTTTTTAGTTTTGGTAAGGCAATCAGTCTAGGAGAAGGAAAACTAGCTGTACTCTGCTTAAAAATTGACCTTGTTGGATAAGTACATACAACAGGGTCATCTTGTAAGAAACTAATTTGTTTTATAGAAAGAGTTAATTAGGAAAATACATTTTAAAGATTTAAATCTAGTGTGTGTATAATATATATAGAGTTGTGTGTGTG
The DNA here is from genome assembly GCA_963585895.1 of Sepioteuthis lessoniana. Lineage (NCBI taxonomy): Eukaryota > Metazoa > Mollusca > Cephalopoda > Myopsida > Loliginidae > Sepioteuthis > Sepioteuthis lessoniana. The sequence continues at coordinate 6,249,217 of OY757929.1, read as the reverse complement.
ACTACACATATATTGTCATCAAAATAAATAGAATTTAGGTTCATGAGTTTTTTTTTTAATTTTTTACATTATTTATCCTTTATTTTAATAAAAAAATTACCTTAACAAGTTTAAATCTTGGCTGCAGCCATTTGCACTTGATTTTGCACTAATAATCATGTATTTCATTCCACTCGGTGGTGTAGGGGTTGGGTAAATACATACTTTCATTGTAAAATGAAACCCTTATGAAAAGTTGGAAAGTTTTAGAATTGGCAAAACTTAATAGATTAAAAATAATCTCTAAAGTCTTGTTTGTAGCCATTATTCAAAAAAATTTTTTTTTTTTTTTTTTTTAAAGTTCAGATGATTTTATCTTTGACTTTTTCACCTTTTATAATCAATATATTGATTAGATATATAATCAATATATTGAGTTGGCCATAAAGTTTGCTCTGTTTATTAAATAAAAATTATAAAAATGGAACCAGATTTTTGGCCAACCCAATAATTGTCTAAAAGTTATGGCATTTCATTAGGTGTAATTTTTATATTCTTTTGGATGAGACACTATAATTTAAGGAACTATTGATTTTATGAAATTACCTGTTATTAGCTTAGCTGCTTGGAAAGACTTCATTTATTACAGGAAAGATGTTAGTAAATTCCAAAGAAAGAAAAACGATATGAAAAATAGTCCAAATTATGTTTATTAGGAAGGAACACTCCTTTCACTTCAATTTGAAAATTCATATTACCCCTAGTTTGACTTTTAAATTATCCATGGGTGTTGTCAACTCAGATTATCCATTATCTCATGTCTTTACTTTCCTCACTTAACCTTTTCCTGTATCTTCATATTCTTTCCCTTATCCCTCCCAATGGTCATTGCTTATCAATGTTTATATATAAATGTTATGCAAACATGAATTAGTTGGAAAAAAGAAATGCAGAAATATTTCTTACTGTATCCTCTCTCTTACCCTTCTTTTGATCTATCCCTATATAAACAATTTTTAGATTTTTCCATTCCTTTATACCTTTCTTACTTTAATTCATTGTCTCTTTATATTCAGTCAGTAAGTTTTTTCTTTTGTTTTAATCTCCCTCACTCCACTTTCTCTAAAGTTTATTGGAAAATATCAGATTTGTTAATATGCTTGGAATGAATGTCTAATTTAAGAATATTTATCATAAATGAAAGACTTATTCTTATAGAAATATTAAATTACCTTCATTGATTCCTAGTACTTTATTCCATCCGTCCACAAGCTTATTGATACCACTCTTTGAAAATTCTTGAGGTTTTGATGCAAAATATGAGACCAACTTGTGTTGAAGTTTTTTTTTCTTGATGTCAACCTAAGACCATCCAAATGGTTCTGTAAAAGTAAGTAAAGTTGTCTCCCTTTAGTCGAGGGCAACCAGAAGGCTCCCCCTTTCAATAGCTACTACACCAAGGTGTAGGGGAGGGCACTACTCCTTTCCCTGGATTGCTCCACTTTACCCTTGATACGTACATTATATTGCTGAGTGTTAAGCAAGGCAATATCAAGTACCATTTTTTTGAGTCTTTGGTATGACTTGACCTGGGATTGAACCCCAGTCTACCGAACCATTGGCAAATACTCTACCCACTAGGTCAATGAGAAACAAGTGGAAATAAGAGTGAGTTAAGTCGGAGGAATATGGAGGATGAAGCAATTTTTCTTAACCAAGCTGTATGTGAGAATGGCTATTATTGTGATAGAGGTTGACTCCCTTTCCGTTGACTGAGGAGGGACATTTTTTGTCCAAAACTGTTTTCAAATGACCAAGGTGAGTTCAGTAGGGATTAAAAGTGATTATCATCTAACAGTTCCTAATTCCATGAATATGTCACCATATACACACACCATGATATTCTTTGGATGAAGTCCATCTCTTAGTTGCTGAGCAGGTCAGTTTCCTCAACTGATCTGTTGATGACAGTATCTAATATTATGATAAAGGATTCACTTCTCTATAATTTTATTATATACTCTAAAATTGGACTTTACATTTGTTTTAAACTGACATTTTTTTTTTAGATTGTCATCATTAGCAGTCAGGAATGTAAAGATAACCATTTTCAAATTTGTTGATATTTTTCTTTGGCAAGAGATTGGGGCCAGATTCTTTCAATTAAATTTTCTTCACATTCTTTATTTCCCCCAACACTTTTAATTATTTTCCCATCATGCTTTGCTTCCATTTCTACTGGTGTCTTAATGAACTGACTTTTATATAATTAATCTAATTTTAATTGTTCTTTTAATTACCGCATGAAAATTACATCCCTGTTGACTCTGTTACATAATTTAATCATTGAATGACACAAAATGGTCCTTGGGAATAAATAAAAAAAACAATTAAATGTTCTGTAAATATTCCTAAAAATGTAAATCAATGATTTTTATAAATTGTTTTTCAAAATCATTTATTTACAACTGAGAACCATTTCTATGAGAAATGAATTGAATATTGGGAAAGACACCAAAGTAACTTTGATTCATATATATTGATATTAATATGCTGAAATTTGGGCACTTGTGTGTGTATATATATATATAGTGTGTGTGTCAATATGAAGAGGATATCAAAATAGAAAGTTTCAGAAACCTAAATTTCGGCACAGATATTTGATTTTTACATGTTAACTTTGTTTGAATAGTTTGAAGTTGTATTTTCTACAACTTTACATATTTACCCTATTCTTCCACCCCAAGCAGGATGTGTGACATGAGTTCAATCCCAGGTCAAGTAATACCAGACTCAAAAAGATGGTACTTGATGGCTCCTTGCTTAACACTCAGCATTATGTGGTATGGATCAAGGGTAAGTGAAACAATCCAGGGAAAGGAGTAGCACTCTTCTTTACACTTCAGTGTAATAGTGATTGAAAAATGGAGCATCCAAATCACTCTCGACTATGGTTGGCTAACTTAGAAGAGCTGGTTTCTATTCAGTTTTCCTCCTAGACTTATGAAGGCCAAAGAGTCTAGACTGCCCTGTTATTTAGCCCTATCTGGAGGGAGAAGAGATAGATTAATGCCTTTCCTAAGGGCATTAGCACAAAGTGAAATGCAAACAGCTTTGCCCAGGATTTGAACTCTTGTTGCTAATTCTTCAAGCAATTGTCTGGATTTCGAATGAATAAGGAGAATTCTTTGTAAACAATTATAGCTTCAAGTAACTATTCTTAACACAAATAATTTGCATACAGATTTTAATCAGCTTTAAGCCTACCTTGCCTGATAAAGGTTCTTGCAACCCAACTAAAATCTCTTGAACCATTTAGTTACGGTGAGCAACTGTGGCTTCACTTTTTGCATAACAAATATCTATGGTTGCTTAGTGGTGTTATGTCCCAGTTCAAAGTTGTAAAGCATATGTTCCCGAATTAGTTTACATTGTACATATATCTATGCAGCTTTTAAATTCCACACAATGTGAAACAATGTAGAAGTTGTCATTGCACCAACTACCACAACACTACCAACCTTAGCAGGTACTTTCCACAGCTTGAACTGCTTCAGCCATGTGATATATATATACGCCACAATCTGGCACATATCAAAATATTGCCAAACTTTTGACTCGCCCTGGTATTATATGAATCCCCATGATGGTCATTAACATGCTGGACAGTTACATTGAGCAAGTTCAAACTCTAGTTGTGACACAAGGTTAAGCTTTAAACAGAGAACAGTTGCTTTGAATTCAAGTTTTTCCTTCTCCTTGATTGGTTGTCTTACTAAGGCTAAAGAACCCTGAGGTAAATTAAAAGTCAGAAGAGAGCCATTAACAAAAAATGTTCAGAGCCACTGTTCTAGAAATATTGGTTGGCTCTGAAATTCTTCAGATTAAGTTGTAAAGGTAGCTCATAATAAAAATTACTTTTATTTGCAATGAGATGTTTCACACTGAAAAGAGAGTCTGTATATTAATCATGATAGAACCCAATATGATTGACATAGTTGTTATTGTGGTCTTGTCAGATGTTTTCATCATGAACTGTGTACAAATATTTACATCTTTTTGTAGAATTTAATTGTTGACTAATTTGTGAAAAAAACTGATTGTGTGTGCCACTTTCAGAACTGGAAATGCTCTTGAGAAAGAGATGACTTCATCTGTTCTCCTTCCCCACTATCAGAAGAGCAGACTGGGTTCTTTAGCCTTGGTTAGGCAACCAGTCTATGAGATGGAAAACTCTGAATTCAAACCAGCTTTACTCTAAGGGTCAAATGGATCTGTTTGACTGTGTACAAAAAACCCCACTAATAACTATTTAAAAATGTAAATATGGACATACAGTGAATGGTATTCCCTAACCTGCAGGCATAAAATAAACCTAGATGGGTTGGTATACCAAAAAATCAATCACTAATGAAGACCCTTTTGGTTTCGGGAAGCCTGGTTATTTATATTTTTCATATGATGAAACTAAAATCTGATGGTAGTTTTTTTGTTTTGTTTTTATTGTGTACTGAATAATATTTAAAACTTTTTTTTACCTGAACTTTTTAGAATTGTTATGTGGCTTTGTATTTGTTTTTTCATTTCATGTGAATAAAATTTTATTTTGCAATTAAGAAAATGATCAGGCAATATAATTAATCTTCAGATGATTCTGGATATTAATATATTTTAGAATCGCAAAAAAATATTTGAAAATTTCTCAAAAAAAAAAGTTTTTTTTTAATTCACCATGGCAATAATCTTAAAAATGGTTTTTCTTTTTCTTTTTTTTCCCCAATTTTAGTATGGAATTATTTGAGAGAAATGGTTGGTTCATTATATTTTATAACTAGTTATGTTCGTTCATAATGGTTATATTAGAGATAACCCTATGTAAATATTGGCCTGGTTGACTGGGGCTGCAGAATACACTGCATCTCGGCAGAGGAGTAAGACTCCTCCAATGAGTGTCCTGTATATGACACTAAACAATCTGATGGTTATGTTGGAGCTTTGGGGAATGTGGAGTACCTCTTCACTGCCATTACTCCCAGGTCTATTCTGGCCCAGAGTGGTAGCACCTTATTTGGTCCTATCTAGGGGTCCAGTAGAACTGACATTTAAACTGTGTACTTATGCTTAACTAAATTTGTTTAAAATAGAACTGTTTGATCATTCAACTATGTGTAAACAAGTAACTGATGTTTAATTGAATTGTCAGTGATACTTAGAAATATTTGAAAATGTTAAATTGTGTGCAAACAAATGATTAATCGTAAACAGAATTATTTGTATTAGATAGAAATAAGGGAAATCATTTAACAGAAAAAAAATGAGCTCATGTTCGTTTAAAAATGTTATCTACAAAATGTGTTTGGAAATCATATATATATATATATATATATATATATAGACTGAGCATTAAATAACCTATAATGGTTGATATGCCATAAAATCAAACCAAAACCTCTGTGCATATTAGGTTCATAATTCATTAATCTGTATCCAGAAGTGAGTTTATCAATAGCAAAAACAAAAGAAGTACAATGTCATGATACCCACTAAACAATAATTCGAATATGTTAGTATTTATGGCAAATCAACTCATATTGGGTTATTTTATGCAGAAGTTAGTCTTTTTTTCTCTTTTTGCAATTATCATTTTATTTAATTATTCCTATTGTTGTTAGTGATCACTTGTTTGGTTTCAAGTATTCCTAATTCTGATAATTTTCAAACAATTTTTAACCTCCAGATAGGACTCTTGTAGATACTTCCACTCTGGGTCTGAATGGCAATGAAGAAGTGACCTCATTCTTTTCAGAGTTTCACAACCTGATGCTGCTGAGTGTCATAACTAAGACAAATTGAATTTCTGTTTGTTAATTTCCTTCTTTACTTTCAACCTATAAGCCTGATATTTGAGGCTGAGTGATATTTCACTGATAACGCATACAAGGTGCAGCAGAAATACCTCCTACATCTTAAACTGTTAGTTGCATGTTGCAAGTGAACTTAGGCAAGTGATAATGGTAGCTCTATCTAGCTTATGTCTTATCATTTTTTTGTTTTCAGATATGATCAGTTAATGTATCTTTGTTGTTGAAATGTTGTTTTTTTTTAAGATGGGTGAATCTGTAACACAAAGAACTTTTCAATACATTGGAATGAGGCTATTCTGGATGGAAAATCAATACTGCTCTAGGTTTAAAATTTTATTCACAACTGCATCATTTCTATGTAACATGAAATGAGCATGTCACTAATCTTAAAAAAAAACATTTCAACAGCAAACACATAGTGTGCACCAGTCCCAGCTATGATTGTTATTGAAAAAAATGGTAAGACATTAACAAGATGGAACTACCATTTCCACTTGCCTAAGTTTCCTTGCACCAGATTTGTGACAGTTCAAAATATCAGAGGTATTTCTACTCCACCTTGCATTTTAGGCTCAATATGATTATTGTTAGATGATAAGGCTTAAATAGTAGTAACAACTCATGACCTTGATGGGAATAGGTTAAAAAAAGAAATGTCTCCTCTGGAATGAAGTATTTTGTGAACTTGTATCAAGGGACTATATGTCATTTTGTCAGTAGAGAGTATGCTGACTGTGTCCTTTTGAAGAGAAATAAAACTATCACATCAGAGATATCTTGGGTTTGAAAATGATTTGTATTTGACAGGAATATTTGATACCAGAGAATTTTGTGTAAGTTATTTGCATTAAGAAAATAGTTATTCAAAGCTTCATTAAGAAATAATTGTTTTTATTATTTACTTGAAATCATTGAATACTTGGAACCATATAATTATGTGCAAACAAATAATTATTTTAAACATATATAATATACGTATATAATTGTGTTTAAATCATTAGTGTTAGATAGGAAGATTTGAAACCATAAAACTGTTTGTAGATTGTGTTAGATAACAATATTTGATACCATATAATTGCAAACAAATGATTATTTTTATTGTAAAAGTAAAGTTGGTGACCATCATCAAGGGCAATCTGAAGGCTCCTTTTTTAATAGCTACTACACCGAGGTGTAGAAGAGGGTGCTATTCCTTTCCCTGGATTGATCCACTTTACCCTTGATCCATACCTTATAATGCTGAGTGTTAAGCAACGGGCCCACTTTATTATAGTCAAATGAAAATAACCTATAAGGAGTCAATATGCCATTAAATAAATAAACTAAACTAAGGTGCAAATGGTTTCAAAGGGCAAATAAATAACCTTTTCTAATTATAAAATATTACGAAATGTATAGAATAGATTTTTTATTTATTTTACAGCATCAGTCATATAAATACTTAAATTTACTTTTCATGAAAATTACCATCGAAATGTAATGACCTTGAAAATCACTTTTTAAAGTCATAGTTTTTCTCTTGGCTTGAACACTGAACTCTGCTATTGGTGAGAAATATGCTTCAATCTTGGACCAAAATCAGTTTTTCAGCATATACTAAGTTTAATTAATTCTGGCACAAGGCTTCATTAGTGGGGTGCTCAGTAAGGATTGAATTGTTTATATTGGCATTTTGGCTTGTGAGATAAACATCCATACTGTTAGGCTATAGGAAGTACCCAATCATATAATTAATTATTTATTTTAAAAAGTTTTATTAAATTGTGAAGTTTTCATTGACAGGCATCAAAGTACTAAAAATGACTTGACTTAAAGGATGGATTTTCATTAGATGACCAAAGTTAAACAACAACTGAGCTTATTCAAAACTTATATGGGTGAATATTTTGCAATAGCAACAATCTGAGATTTGTGAGCCAGACTAAGCAGAGTATAATTTTAAAATATCAATAAGGTCTACAATTTTTTTTTTCTGATTATTTACTGCTTTGGTATTCTCTTTAATTTTGGCTTTTGCTAATTAACCCAACTTTCATTCCTTTTCTTCTTGTTGTCTGCATCTTTCATTGATTTACTATGTTTTTCATTGTCTGAATTTTCTTTCACCAATCTCTCTTTCTCTGTACTCCAGTTTCTCTTTTTCTCTCTTAAATTTCCTTTCTCTTTTTCTCTCTTCTCTTTCTCATTTATTTTTTCTTTCCCTCTCTCAATCTCCTTTATTTTCTTTTTTAACCTCTCTCCCTTTTTCATTTTCTTTCTTCTCTTTCTTTTGCTCATCTATTTTCTTTTTTCTCTCTCTCTGCATTTCTTCCCCCCTTCTTTCTCTCTGCATTTCTTCCCCCCTTCTCTCTCTCTCTCTGCATTTCTTCCCCCCTCCTCTCTCTCTGCATTTCTCCCCCCCTCTCTCTTTCTGCATTTTTTTTTATCCTTATGTTTTTCTTCCCTTCATTCGCAATTAAAAAAAAACAAACAAACCAAAAAACAATTTATTTTCAGATCCTTTTTTCTTAATCTTCAAACCATTCTTTAAATTCTTGTCACCATCTTCCTTTTCTTCCATATGTCTGCACCCCCCCTTTTTTAAAAGTCATCCCATACGAAATAGGAATGTGCTTGAATCATATCTACATCTTTTTAACTTGAAAAGATATTCCCAATCTTTTGGCATGAGGATTCTAGACCTTGAAATTCATTTCCAATTCATTTTCATCACTTCTCTATCTACACTTTTTTTCCTCCGTCCCCTCCTTTTATACAACTTCTCTCTCTCTCTCTCTCTCCCTCTCCTTTGTGTGTTCTGCTAATGTTCCCATCCAAAACTGTTTAATATTCTTTATGCATAAAAACTCACATTCTGTTTTATCCAATGTTTGCCTCGCAGACTTGTGTCCTCGCACCACTGCTATTTAACAGCTGTTAAGTATCTTCTTGCTGTCCAATTCCAAACACAAAACGAGGAATATCATTGAATGTATGTACCGTAAAATATGTTTCTCTGTTAATATCTCCACATAGGAACTATTCAGGTGTGTAATATTAGGAGAATTCCTTTAAATTTTTGACCTTTCCCTATGTATTAACTTAGTTCCACTACTTGACTCTCCCATCCCCCCACCAAATGCCCAAATTTCTTCACATATGAGCTCAAAGACATGTCTGTAGAAATCTCCATATTGTAACTGTCAGGAATTTTACCAATTCACATGACTCTATAAACAACTGATGACTGCTTGTCAGGAAAAGCTGTTACATGAAGTCAAAGATTTTTTTCCAAATTAATAACAAACTAAATGGCAGATATTATCAGCTGTAAGTCTTAAAATGTCTACATTTTTTTGTGTGTGGAACATTGGCATTAATTTTTGACAGAATCTTTTTTTTTTTTTTTTTTTTTTTTTCATACATCTTATTTTTGTTGCTTTTTACATGTCTTGTTCTCTGTTTTTTTTTGTACTTTCTGTAGAAGCTAATTCTTTATTTTTCATCCTTGATGCTTCCTTAATAGTTACAGAAGATTAAAAAAAAAAAAGACCCTAACCCCACAAACATTGCAATAAAAAGCAACAAAAATGTGATGAAAGATAAACTAGTCAAACTTAATGAAGAAAAACGAGTCCTTGAGATGAGACTAAAGCATGTGATGGTGAGTCTCCAGTCCTGGAGCTTTGGGGAATGTGGAGTACCTTTTCATTGCAATTACTCCCTGGTCCACTTTGACCTGGAGTCGTAGTGACTCTTTGGGTTTCATTTATGGATCAAATAGAACTCTTAATCATTGGTTTTACTTGAAACCATTTAACTGTGTGTGAACAAATGAATAATTCAGGTGTTTAATATTAGGAGAATTCCTTTAAATTTTTTTACCTTTCCCTACATATTAACTTAGTTCCACTAATGTTGGATGACAATTCTTGAACACATGTAGTGTCCATAGTATGACATCAATCTACATCTGATGGTGAGGCTCAAGTCTTGGGGTTTGAGGAATGTAGAGTACCCATTCATTACCATTACTCTTCTATCCATTCTGATCTGGAATGATAGTTCCTGTTAGGGCTCATTTAGGGATCAAATAGAACTATTTAATCATATACTTGGAACCATTTAATTGTGTGTGGTCTGGTGACTGATGTTGGATAGAATTGTTAGTGTTAAACAGCAATAGTTGAAACAATCTGTGTGCAAATAAATGAGCTCTAGTTTGTTTGAAAACAATATTACCTACAAACTATTCATTTACAAATCATGTATTTAATGTATATACAGAGTGACCCCCAAAAACAGAACCCATATATTTTTGTAGACGCAATAATGGGTTCTGTGTTTTTTTGGTCACCTTGTATGTATAAACAGGATTTGGCATTAAGTAACCTACAAGGGTTGATATATCAAATAAATGGAGGTGCCTATGGTTAATGGTGGTGCCGTGGTGTAATGGTTATCATCGTAGGAAATGGACACGGCAACATGAGTTCAAATCCTGGATGAGACTGATTGCAGTTCACATAGCACTAATACCCTTGGGAAAGGTATGAATCCAATTATTCTCCCTCCAGCTATGGGTAAATAGTAGGACAGACTAGGTTCTTAAGCCTTGGTAAGGCTACTAGTCTAGGAGAAGGAAAACTCTGAATTCAAACCTGTTAAACTCAACTTAAAAATTGACCTTATGTCATATCCTGCTCGAGCGGAGGGGTTGGTAAATATGGATATATCATAAAAGACAATCAACCAACCTACATACTCCCTTGCCCAGTCAGCTGGGGCTGTAGAATATGATGCTAAATAATCTGATGGTGAGGCTCCAGTAATGCTGGAGCTTTGGGAATGTAGAGTGCCCCTTCATTGCTATCGCTACCAGGTCCCCTCTGGCCTGGAGTGCTATGGGTCAAATAGAACTAAACTATGTACTTATGCTAAACTGAATTGTTTGAAATAGAACTGTTTTGACTGTTTAAACAAAAAAACTATAGTTATACTAAACTGAACAGCTTGAAATAGAAATCTCTTTAAGAATGGAAACTGTACTTATACTAAACTGAATTGTTTTATTTTGAACATTTTATATTTATATAAAAATGGAGTTGGTATTAAATAATCTACAAATGTTGATATACCATAAAACCCAACCAAACCGACATACTCTCCTTAAAAATTGACCCTCTGTCATATCTTGTCTGTGGTAGAGTGGTTGGGTAAATACAAACTCCTTTAAATAACTGACAAAGATTAATATGCCATAAAAACAATTAACTAAACCTGTGAGATGGACCTCCTTTTTAGAAAGTCTTGTTTAATAAAAAGGATTCTACTTTCATACACAAAATTTTGGTTGGTGAGAATTTTTCTTTATAGTTTTAAAAGTTTGGTTTGTTTTAGGTTTATTTATGTAAAGGCGTATCAATTCCTTTGTGTAGCCCAGTTAGTTGGGGATTTAGAATACATTGACTGCATCTCTTCAGAAGGATAAAACCCTTCCTTACCAGCAAGTGTCCTGAATATGACATTAAATCCTCTGATAGTGAGGCTCTAACCTTGGAGATTTGGGGAATGTGGAGTACCTCTACATTGTCATTGCTCTCAGGTCCACTCTGACCCGGAGTGATAACACCTGATTGGGTCCTGCAAAAAAAGACCTCAGGCTCGTTTAAGAAGGTTATCTACAAAATGTGTTTACAAATCACACACACACATACATACATATATATATATATATATATATATATATATATAGGATTTTCCATTAAATAACCTAAAATGGTTGATATGCCATCAAATAAAACCAAATCAATCAATTTCTTGTGGATTTTTTCATTGCTAAAACAGTGTTTCATTGCATTTCTTTTTGAATTTCATATTTTATTTGTGTATAATCATTTGTTTACCCAGTTATGTTGATATCATTTAGTTCTTATCTTAAACTAATAATTTTTACTCAATCATGTCGTTTTAAGTCACAATTTCTATTTCATAATGATCATTTGTTTGCACACATATGGTTTCAAGTATTTCTATCTAATACAAATAATTTTTGAAAAATCAATTGTGTTTTCAAGTAACTCATTTTATTACAAATAATTTTCACACAGTTATAAGAGATGAAGTATTTCTTTCTAATACAAATAATGTTCAAACAGATTTATTTGACCTATAGAAGGGACCCTAACAGGTACTACCACTCCAGGTCAGAGTAGAACTGGGAGTAATGACAATAAAAGATTACCTCCAGAACTAGAGCCTCACTGCCAGATAAAGTTTAATATTTTACCCAGCACATGCTTTGAAAGTAGAAATTCACCAAGTTTCCCTTAATATATTTTTATTTGCATAATCTAACCCTTCTCCCATTTCATAAAAATTGTAATTTCTTTAAATAAAACTGAAAAAAGATTAATACTTTTTCTTTGGTCATTTTTTTTTTAAAGGAAACTAACCCCATGTTGTCATTTTAAGGAGAAAACTCTCTGCCCAAAGTCGTGTGAGGCTTTCTAACGCTAGGCACCCTAATTATTGTCTATAACATGTTTCAGTTATCATCATAGGAGAGGCTTGTGGTGGAATGGTTATTGTTGAAGGGAATGGACTTGCTGACACAAGTTCAAATCCTGGATGAACCTGTTTGTATTTCATATAGTGCTAATAATCTTGGAAAAGGCATGAATTCCTTGAGCTATGGATAAATAGAGCAGACTGAGCTCTATAACCTTGATATGGCAACCAGACTAGAAGAAGGAAAATTCTAAATTCAAACCTATCAAATTCCACTTAAAAAATTGACTTTCTATCACATCCTCTTTGTCTGAAGTCATGCAAAGGATGCAGAAAATCTTTTTCAACCTCTACATCTGGTGGTGAGGCTCCTGTTCTGGAGCTCTGAAGAGTCGCTTCTACATTGCCATTCTGACCCAAGGTGGTTGTAACTGTGTCAAATAACTTTGTTTGAAAATTGTTACTTGAAACCATATAACTGTGTATAAATTATTTGCTTGGTTTGGTTTCCTAGTTTAATGGCATATAAACCTTTGTTGGTTATTTAATGCTAAAGCCATTTCTATAAAAGAACAGTAGTGGTACTATTTAACCCATAGCTGGGGAGAAATTATTTCTATTAGATAGGAATACTTGAAACAATATAAATGTTTGCAAGTGATTGTTATTATTAATTGCTTGGTTGGTTGGTCATTGTTTTATGGCAGATCATCCCTTGTGGGCTATTTGATACCAAATCCTGTTTATAATGTATAATTTGTAGGTTACTGTATCTTTTTAAACAAGTTGTTAGAGCTCATTTGTTTGCACACAGTTAAATGGTTTCATGTATTGCTATTTAACATTTGGAATTATAGTTGTTTGTATTAGATAAGAATACTTAATAAGTCGCACACAACTAGATACAAATAGCTAATAATAATCTATAGTAAATGAATGAACAGTTTTATTTGATTGCCCAGTCAGTTGGGGGCTATAGAATACACTGACTGCTTCTCTGCAGAGGGGTAAGACCTCCCCTCCAATGAGCATCCTGGATATGACACTAAACAGTCTGATGGTGAGGTCCCAGTAATGCTGGGGCTTTGGGGAATATGGAGCACCCCTTCATTGCCATTGCTCCCAGGTCCACTCTGGCCCGGCATGGTAGCACCTGATAGGGCCCTATCTATGGGTTAAATAGAACAGCATACTTCTGCTAAACTGAATTGTTTGATTAAACTGAATAGCTTGAAATAGAAATGTTTTTGACAATTAAACCGTACTTACATCTAAACTGCATGCTCATGCTAGACTGAATTATTTCAAATAGAACTGTTTTTTGACGTTGAAACTGTATTTACACTAAACTGAATTGTTTAACATAGAACTGTTTTGACATTTAATTGTGTGTAAACAAAATCTGTACTTATACTAAATTGAATTAGCTGAATTAGAGCTGCTTTACTAAACTGAATAGCTCGAAATAGAAATGTTTTTCACAATTAAACTGCACTTACATTTAAACTGCGTGCTTATGCTAAACTGAATTATTTGATATTGAAATTGTACTTACACTAAACTGAATTGTTATATATAACTGCTTGAATAGTTTGAAATAGAAATGTTTTTGACAATTAAACTGTGTACTCATGCTAAACTGAATTGTTTTAAATAGAACTGATTATTTACATAAAAATGGATTTGGCGTTAAATAACCTACAAAGGTTGATACGCCATAAAACCCACCAAACCAAACCTTAACCCAGCTCCAAAAAGTTAAATAATTTTTTAAAAGAATGTCATTCTTTTCTTGGTTAGACTGAGAACTTTTTAACAGTCCATCATGCTTCCATGATGAATGTGACCATGCAAATCTCTACCATGTTTTGACAGCAAAACATTTGTCTGTTTTCAAATCAGAAGAACAAGCTATTAACCTGAAAAAAAAAAAAAATGATACTGAAATAATTAAGCTACAGAAAAATACAAGATAAAGATATAAAAAATGAGATAAGGAGATACAATTTTGCCAAAATTATTTATGGCATGAAAATATCTTTGAGAAAATGAACTGGGAAGGGTGGCAAGTAAGCATAAATGAATAATATTTGATTCATTTGCTGACAAGATTGTACTAATATTAGAACCATCCAATATACACTACAAGAAATGCTGAATGGTCCAAAGAGAGAAAGTTACAAGGTTGGTTTAAAGATTAACAGAAATAAAATGAATATAATTCTTCCAAGCTGTAGCTGTGTCAGTACTGCTGTATGGTTGCACCACTTAAACTCTAATAAAATTCCTGGAGAAGAAGCTAAATGAGAATAATACAAGGATGTTACATGCTTTCGAATGGATTCTGGACGTAGCAACCACTGTATGGCTACTTACTTCCCATTTTGCAAACCATCCAAGTAAGACATGCTGGGAACTGCTGTGGAATTTAGGACAGTCATAAGAGATATTCTCCAATGGACTCCAACACATAGACACACCCGCAAAAACTTAGATTTGTCAGCTCTGTGTGGACACTGGATGCTGTATAGAGAACTTACCAAGAGCAATGACCCATAGGGACTGATGGCAAGAAAAGGTTAAAAGAATCTGTGCTGCTGGCATGCCTCGGTGATGTTAATGATGATGAACTTCTTAGCTAAGAAGTTTATCATGGCCAAAGATTCTGCTGCCTTTCGGTTCTTTTGACATTCTATGTACATTTTTTTTTTTTTCTTTAAGTAGAGGAATTGTAAATTGAATTACCATGACCAGAAAATCTGGCAAACACTTGTGCCCGACATACAGAACCACTGGACAGCTGTTTCGACCTTATGTCTCATCAGCAGTGTATACCATGATCTCCCCCACTGGAGATCAGACAAGTGACCACAGAATGCAGAGCTGAAACTCTACCACTGAGATACTGGTCTACATTACTCACAAGTGATGCCAAATTAACTATCCATAGCAATTGTGTGGTCAATTAACCTGAATGCATCTTGTAAGTTAGATCCATACTCTTTACTGAGGACATGGTCACCTCTAGGGCTACATCTTCCCAAGAGGATTGGAGATACGAATCCACGTAATTATAACCTCATGGGCAAGGAAATATATATACATTTAATTCAAGATAATGTTATTACTAATAATACTTGTTTTAAAAAGCAACTAGAATTAAGATGAAAGAAATACTAAAAAAAAAAATTGATGAAAATGCTTCATCATAAACCAGTTTTGGTCTGAGATAATTCAACAAAAGTTGACATATATTAAAGACAAATGTTGGTTGGCTTTATATTGTGTTGTTTTTTTTTATGACGAACTGACAACTTAAGTGAGTTGTGATAAGAAGCAACCAGAATTGAAATGGAACACAATCCTCATCAAAATTAATAACTATCTATATACGAAACTGTAGCTGTGTTCATGATAAAGCAAACAGAATTCTGTATTGATTTGAATGTTTGACTTGGAGATAAGCAAGTAACATATCCACCCCTACTGCAAAGAGATTAGATACAACCTGACCCTTGGCAGACGGCTGAAGAGTGACACTTCCTCCTCCCAAGGCAGTTTAGATATTTTTTAGCTTTCTTTTATATTCTACGTTCCTTTATTTTTCTTTTTTCATGAGTTAAATTTACTAGCGTCAAAGCTAAGATCTGGCTTTGTTTATGAATAAAGAGATATAATGAAAGGTACCTTACCAGTATTTTTAAAATGTAGATGAATGTATAATGCCCGCTATGATATATTGGTAAGGATAAGTAATAGCAACTGAAAATCCTGGTTGTTGTTGTTGTTTATAGATTAATTGGTCTGGTACAACACTTGACAATGTTAGTCTTTCTCATCTGAGGGCATATATTCTAGGTGTGTTATATAAGCCACACACATCTACCAAAGCTGGTAAATTTATCTTAAATATTAAAAAACCTTAATTATATAATGATAGATCATAATGAGAAACTAATTTTTCTGTTATCAAATATTTTGGCAATTGTTTTTGTATATCCTTACAACTAATTGTTTTATGATATAGTATTAAATTTTTTGGTTGGTTTTACAGCATGTCAGAGCTTGTTGGGTTACTTGATACTGAAGTCAGTCTTTTATTTTTATCTATTTATTTTATTTTTTATTTATTTATTTTTTAAAGCAATTACATAGTTTCAACTTACTAATAATTATAATAATTTGTGAACATTATACCTTCAAGTAACTATTCTTAATATAATACGCGGAACCACTATTCTTATGTGATTACGCAAAATCAAGAGATGGTTGCTATAACATCAACGGTCGAAAGTAAACGCGTTTTTAAATCACAAACAGCACTAAGATGAAGATGAACGAATGTCCAATGTAATGTCTGCTTTTAGTTAAGCTGGCATGTATATAGATATATATTTCTTTTAAATACCCTGTCCGGTGGCAAAAGCTGCTTGGTAGCGCCAGGAGCGGCAGTACCACCTTGAGGTACTGAAACTGTGTTATCACCCTGGTTGGCGGCTGATGAGGTTAGGGTATCGCACATGCTTTCACACGTATGAAAAAAAGAAAAAAATAATAATTTGGATATAGTTACATGGTTTCAAATATTACATTTTTTTTAATAACTTTGAAGCAGATCTATTTGTCCTTATAAACTCCTCCCCCAGCCATGGGTTAAATAGTTCTATTAGAGTTCTTTGATAAGGATGTGTCTAAGGCATCTTTATAGAAGAACCCACAAAGATTGATATGCCATTAAACAAAGAAACTAAACCAGATCGATGGGGTGCAGAAGCAAAATTAGGAATATTCTAATATAATAATAAATGACTCAATTATTAAACAAGATTAATTTGATTTAAAATAAACAACAAAATAGGAAGAAAGACACAAAACAGTAAATTTACTCAATATGGCCACCTTATTTTTCATTTTTTTTTTTTTTTTTTTTTTTTTTTTTAATAATTTTATCAACATGCCTTTGAAACAATTTGCATACTTTCAAAATAAATTCTTCAGACATTTTATTCCATTCCTCCTCAATAGCAGTCTTAAGTGAACTGATATTTGGATCAGAAGTTGCATTTCTTTTGTTTGCTAAAATGTCCCATATAGCGTAATCAAAGGGGTTAAAGTCTGGTCTTAAATCTTGTTTAATTGCTGTCCTCACAGTTTTTTTTTATGGACTTAAAATACATTAGCTTTCTTATTGATGTTTTGGGATCCTCCTTGATTGCTGTAGCGAGAACAGTTAAAAAGCCTTTTTGTTTTCCCCCCCCTACTCCCCCTTTTCCTCGACAAGCTCTTTTCCTGTAAAAAAATTTTTCTTAGCTTTGATAAAGAAATTTTGGCTTGGTTTCATTGTTAAGCAAATCCTAGATAATTTATTTCTTTTCTTGCTCACTCATATTGGGCTGAATTTCAAAAAAAGTGTTTAATTATTTAAGCACTTTTTTTAGAGCTGAATTTTTATCTTGAAAATTTAGATTTATTATGATTTTTTTTTTTTTTTGTTTTTAAATTAGATCAATCAGACTAAAAAAAAAACTTTAAAAATTATTCGATATTTTCCTTCTGCACCCTGTATTTGTGTTTAATGTTGTAAAACTAGTGCATAAACTGACTAGTTTTTTTAGTAAACTTAAATGTTACCCCCAGAATGTGGGACCAAAAAGCCTGTGCACAACAGAAGAATTGCAGGATGCAGAAAATATTTTACTTCTAAGAGAATCACCTTATTTATTTTGTCTAAATTTTATAAAACAAAGGTCAGGACTGCAACAGTGATATGATGTTTGCTTGTTCAGCCATCTTGTTTTATTAGTAAACCTACTTAATATTCATATGAAACTTTCAAAATTTGGTATTAAAATTTTTATTGTGTGGCAGAACTTTTTCCTTGTGTATGGCTGTGCAGCTTAGAAGGAACACTGGTTACAACTTAGACAAATTTTGTATATTGCTGATATATGTAGTCATCTACTTAGTTTAGTTTTCCCTAGGGCCTGAAGTATTGGGCACACAGTTAGAATCAGTCTCACTAACAATGGCCTGCTTGTTTAGCCTGCTAATCCTTATACCAAACAAGATATTATCTGTAGGTCTATAAAACTAATGTACCTAATGTTTTGTAATTACTGGAACCACTTAACTGTCAGCTACTAGTAGATAAAATAGATTGTTATTCTATTTCTGTTATCAGAATCTTTTTCTGGGAAAGAGTACGAGTCTATAAATTTTTTGTGGTGTACTTAGTGTAATGGTTGTCATAAAAAAAATGTTCTTGTTAAATCCTGAACGAGGCTGTTTACATTTGACTTCATGCTGGTTCCCCCTCCACACACACACACACACATGCACCTACAGTCACAAGTAAATAGTAGAGCAGACTGGGATGTTTAATCTTGGTAGGACAACCAGTTGAAGAGAAGGAAAACTTTGAATTCAGACCAGCTGTACTTTGCTTAAAATTGATCTTGTCACGTTCTGCCCATGGTAGGGTGGGGGTTAGATAAATACATAGATGAATTTTTTTTCTGATTTCAGTTTTTCAATTTTTGATTTTTTTTGTTTTCTATATCAACTTTTCTGCTGGATTTGAAAAGCTGAAAAGGATTTCTCATACATTATTACCATTATGATAATTAGCAACAACAGTTTTTCATATATATATATATATATATATATATATATATATACACAGATTTTTTAAAATATCAAAAATAATTTGTATGTTTAAACTTAATTTGTTTATTACTCATAATTTATGTATATATATATATATATGAAATAAGATTTAAATTCCATTAGATAATATAGTTGAAATTAATATTTACATTTTTTTTTTTTTTTTTTTTTTAACTTTTGAGCTTTTAAGAGTTCCAATAATCATGTCATTTCTTTGGAATTCAAAAATGCAGATCAGAGGTAAAGTAAGCTTAACTTTGGATAGTTTCCAATATTGCCTTTGGAATTCTCATGATGTATAATCCGAGGACCAAAGTTGACATCCATTGTCGTCTCAACCCTCTTCTACAGAACTAAGTAATGGACTATTCACCGGAAACATCTAGCTCAGCTCGACAAATATCATGTATGTTGTTGTAGGTAATTATGCAAATTATTTTGGCAAGAAAAATATTAGTAGCTCTGTTCTTCTCTCCTCATTTAACATCTTAGGTACGGATGCTTAGCTTTTATAATGGCAAAGGTAAATTCTTGTAGGCTTTTCATCCAGTTGGAAAATGATTCAATACCAAAGAAGCAATGTCTAATATATTCTGTTGGTAGTTACCATATTTGTTCTGACAATGTTGAATAATAGATTAAATGTTAATCTTTGGCAGGTAATGTAGAATAGTTTGAAATAGTGCTGAAAAAACATTGGGTCATGGTGTTTGATTGATGTGTGATGACCCCCAATGTCATTTAAGAAATGTAGCTTTTGTTAATGAAAATGGGTTGGTCGCATTACTTGTGTGTGTGTGTGAGTGTGTATGTATGTATATATATATATATGTGTGTGTATGTATGTATATATATATATATGTATATATATATATATATATATATATATATATATATATATATATATATATATATAATGGGAGTAATACTCTCCCACTAACAAAAAATTGCCCAGTTGACTAGGGCTGTAGAATACACAGACTGCATCTCTGCAGAGAGGTAAACCCCCACCACCACCACCACCACGAGTGTCCTGATATGACTCTAAACAATCTGATGGTAAGGCTCCAGTAATGCTGAAGCTTTAGGGAATGCAGAGTACTCCTTCATTGTCATTGCTCACAAGTCCACTCTGACCTGGATTGGTAACACCTGATTGGGTCCTATCTATGTGTCAAATTAAAGTAAACTGTGTACTTATGCTAAATTGAATTACTTGAAATAGGAATGTTTTGACATTTAAACTGCATACTTATGCTAAATTGAATTGTTTGAAATGGAACTGTTTTTGTATGCTAAACTGAATTGTTTGAAATAGAACTTTATTTGTATAAAAATGGATTTGGCATTAAATAATCTACAAAGGTTGATATGTCATAAAACCCAAACAAACACTAACAAAAAAAAATGTTATCTGGATATGGCACTAAACTAGGTCTGGTGGTGAATTTGCAGTTCTGGAGTTTTACAGAGTGTGGAGTCACTCTTTCATTGCCATTACGTTCATCCCCACTCTCAGTTGGAGTGTGGTAGTACCTGTCAGGGTCCCATTTATGAATCAAATTAATCTGTTAGAAAATTATTTGTATAAGATAGGAATACTTGAAACCACATAACTGTAAATCTTTCTTTTAAAAATAGTTAGTTATAGCTGTAATTGTTTACTAAGGATGATTATTATCACTTAGTTTGAAATGATTTAATTTTTTGAAATACTTGAAACTATATGTGCAAATTATTAGTATAAGATAGCAATACTTGTAACCATACATCTGTCTGCAGACAATTATCATTATTAAATAGGAATATTCACTTGAAACCTTATAATTTCGTATAAATTATTTATATTGAGAATAGTTACTTAAAGCCATAATTGTTTATATATGATTGTTATCATTAATTACTTGAAATTCTATAATTACTTGAAGAAAAAAAAAGATTTCAGCATTCAATGATTCCATAATTGTTGATATGTTGTAAAAACCAATCAATTAACCTTTTCACAATCAACTCTTACGTCATGACAGGAAGCTAAAGTTGCCTGTTGACAGGTGTAACTCAACAAAAAGGTTTACATTTGAATAGAATTTTTAGATATGAGCACTCCTGGAGATTTATAAGAATCCTCTTATATATTCTCAAATAGAATCATTCCCAAATGATATTCAGATATATTATACGTATATAATGTATGTTTGATTAAATAATAGACATTTTGTCTATATAATTTTATTAAGATCCTTTCAAGTTTCCTGATAAGTGTCTTGGTTTCAGGTTGGAATTGGTGGATGAATTTACCAAAATTGTCTAGTGCACTTTCAGACCTGATCTTGGCCATCATCAAGGGTTGCTTGCAGCTTTATCTTTTTTTAATATTCTATATTTCTTGTTAGTATTGTGCTTTTTAAATTCATCAGCATCTCAGTTTTATCCAACTCTGTGTTTTTGTAATTTTGTAATGTTATAAAAAACCCTAAAAAACTCTTAAAAAAAAACACTCTTTACACATGCAAGTAACCCCTGATGTTTTGAACAAATCCTGGAAGCAGCACTTCACAAAGCAGCAGTTGTACTGTCACTTACTTGAATAGTTTGTGAGATAGGAAGTAAGACAAACAAGATGTGCTGGAAAAGCAGAGATGTTGTAATGAGCAAAGTTCTCCTGAGGGTTCCTATGCATGAATATACCAGTGTTGGCTGAACATCTAAGACTTACATTCATCAGCTCTGTGCAAACACTTGGTGTCCTCTAGAGGACCTTCCAAGAGCAATAGACAATAGAAATGGATGATGAGAGCGAGAGTCTCGGAAATTCATGCTATCATCATGACTTGATAATACACACACACACACACACACACACACACACGTGCACACTTGTTTAGATTTTGAAGGAAAACAAACAAAACCAGATATTACAGCTCAAGTTCCTAAATATGCACACATTTTCTATTTGCTAAATTGTTTGTTTTTTTTTGTTTTTTTTTCCCACATGCTTAGCATGTAACCAGAAAACTTGAATATTTTCTTTCTATAAATTAAAATTTTTTTTAACACAGCTAAAAGCAAACATATCAGGCTTTTAAAGTTACTGGTCAAAATTTTGGATCCCATGAAAAAGAAGAATGTAGTTGAAGGGGAAGTAATCAAAGTGTATAATTCAAAATGTTAAAGGTTAAACTGTTTTATATTTGATCATTAATTTTTATGCAAGTTCACTGAAAAGTAAAAATTTTCCCTTATATAGAAATGATAGTCTCTAATGATTTAAATTATGCTAATCTGTAGACTTAGCAATTCTAAAATGAGCCTCTAAAAAAAAAAAGTAGTTGATGTCATTGTGTGGGATATTGGTGTAATGATTGGTTATGTCCCCTGTCTGCTAAGAGACAGGTCACACCCTTTCTTTAATTTCTGGTATTTAGTCAATAAGGTTTTACTGCTACTCTAAGAAACAAGTCCATCTCTTGTCTCTTCATCTTGTCTTACCCATTCTACAAAACAGTTGGTACCAAGAATAACTTAGATTGTTGGAAACTAGACATGATTTACATTAGTAAAAGTGTTTTTGATTTTGATTAATAAAGAATCAGACTTTTATTTAATATTTTTACCCTCTTTATGATGACGGTATTCATGAGTATTGTCTTTGCGGCTATCTCTAAAACTAAAGCGGGTGTCCTCGTGGTACGATGGACTGCGGAATCGTAGTGAGCGAGTTCGAACTCCAGTCATGCTATTATGTTCACTTTCGGACAAATACCCATGGGAAAGGTATGAACCCCCTTATCCTCCCAGCTATGGGTTAAATAGCACCACTATTTTTGTTCTTACTGGATAGATTTGGCATTAAATAACCTACAAAGGTTGATATGCCATTAAACAAAGAAACTAAATCTAAAACTAAAACTGTTGATTTGAATGTCTATCAAGGAGGTAAATAGACAAATGACATTCTACCTACAACTGCAGTTGGCTTGGGTTGTAGAATAGACTGACTACAACCCTGCATTTGGGGTATGACCCCCCTTCTCCCCCAACAAGCATCCTGTATATGACACTAAACAATCTGATGGTGAGGTTCTAGTAATGCTGAAGCTTTGGGAAATGCAGAGTACCTTTTCATTGCCATTGCTCCCTGGTCAACTCTGGCTTGGAGTGGTAGCTCCTGATAGGGTCCTATATATGAGTCAAATAAAACTAAACTGTACTTATGCTAAACTGAACTGTTTGAAATAGAACTGTTTTTGACATTTAACTGTTTGCAAACATAAACTATTCTTGAATAAAACTAAATTGTTCGAAATGTAATTCAGCATGTCATTTTGATAGGTATTACACCCATTTTTGAATAAAAAAAGCCAAACTTTTGAACAAGACTTACTGTATTTAACAGCATATCAGACACACCCCAATTTCAGCCAGGCAAATCAAGAAAAAATTAGTAATTAGTAAATGGTACAGCCTAGGTCATATATATGAGGTATGATTTGGGTTAAAGAAGCCATGATTGCAATTAAAAAATAATAGAAAAAAAAGAACACAAGCCTGTAAAAACTTTATCATATTTAAAGGTAAGAATTTATTGCATATAATTTTAATGAAAAAAAAGTACTAATATGATAAAATTAATATAATGAATATTATCCCGGATAATACTTTGAATCTGCATAATAGCCTTTTGAATAATGGCAATAGGTGTATGAAAGTTCGTCTAAAGTCTAAGCTATTAATAGTTGCCAGTTGCCATGAATTTTAAACCTACATATGGCATATAAGACACAGAAATTTTAAGATATATATTTTTATTAAAAAAATGTCCCTTAATGACACCAAATATAGTTAAAAAAGGATGCAACCATCTGTTTTTTTTTTTGGGGGGGGAACTTCTATTTAAATCATTTTATCATTTATAGAATATTGTGTGATCAGAATGGATACTGTCAAATTATTACCAAACTCTACAGCATTGAGGGGGTGTCCTCGTGGTGTAATGGTTAAAGCGATGGACTGCAGAATCGTAGTACGTGAGTTCATACTCCAGTTGCGCTATTACGTTCACTTTCGAGCAAATACCCTTGGGAAAGGTATGAACCCCTTATCCTCCCAGCTATGGGTTAAATAGTATCACTACTGTTCTTCTAGGAGAATAGCTTTGGCATTAAATAACCAACAAAGGTTGATATGCCATTAAAAGCAAAGAAAAGAAACCAAACCATCTACAGCATTGAAATTCTGTAACCAAAAATTATGAATATGTAACAGTGCAAAAATAAGTACACCTCTAATATAGATATTCATCACTTGCCCCACCAAACAAGCGAGTATGGCACAAGGCTGAGTTTTAGGTGGGTGCAGGGGCATAGCCCAGACATGCCTGGTGAGGACAAAAATGCCTTGGGCCCCGTTGGCAATTTCCTAAAAAGGGGTGCCACGAGCACCAGGCAATAAGCCTAGACCCTCCAATGAGGGTTAGAAACTGGGGGGGAGGCCCCTGAGGCTCGAGAGGGTGGGTCAGTCTTGTTCGTGAGATGCGACAACTGGGTCTACCCAGCGATCACATCAAGCATTCTCAACCAACTGTGTACCCAAAGCAGCTGGTCAGAAAAAGAGGTTGAAAGCTGGGTATACCTCTAATATGTCATTAGATATTATTTATTACCAATCTCTACTGTATCAAAATTCTGTAACTAAAAATTATGAATATGTAACGGTGAAAAAATAAGTACATATTATTTGTATTAGTGCAATTTTATTTGGCTCGAGGTAATAAATAGTGCCTAATGATATCTATTTTCTTTTATTTTTCACTAAAAATGATAAAATTCTGCTATTTTTGGTTTAGAAAAAATTGACTTTTTATAAAAAAAATTGTTCAGAGTGTATTTATGGGAAATACTAATATATAATGTGTTTGTATGTGTATATAATGATTGATTTTTTTTTTCAATAGCATGTCTACCAGTCTAGGATTATTTCATGCCAAAACGTTAGGGAATTGCATTCATTCTATGTTTATAATAAAAGTGTTGTAGGATTTTTTTTTTGTATAGTTATATGGTTTCAAATATTCCTATCTAATAAAAGTAAGTAAAGTTGGCAACCTTAGTCGAGGGTAACCTGAAGGCTCCCTTTTCAATAGCTACTACACCAAGGTGTAGGGGAAAGCGCTACTCCACTCCCTGGATTGCTCCACTTTACCCTTGATCTTTACCTTATAATACTGAGTGTTAAGCAAGGTGGCATCAAGTACCATTTTTTGAGTCTTTGGTATGACTCGACCTGAGATTGAACCCCAGTCTCCCAGACCATTGCTGAACACTCTACTCATTAGGCCAATCTAATACTAATGATTTATTCCCCGTTATATGGTTTCAAGTATTGTTTGCACATAGTCATATCATCCCAACTAATTATAATCCTTAATAAAACAATTATAGTTTCTAGTAACTATTTTTAGTAGAAATAATTTTCAAACACTTGACCCATACATGGGACCCTAACAGGTACGAACACTTTGGGTCAGAGTGGACCTGGGAGTAATGCCTGTGAAAGGGTTTTTCTCACTCCCCAGAGCTCAAGAATTACAATTTCACCATCAGATGCAGTTTAGTGTCATACCCAAGCCAATCCCCCTTTTTTTGTGGGGGGGGGTTCTTACCCCTCTGTAGGTGATACAGTCAGTATATTCTAAGTCCCACTGATGGAGTTTGTGTGTATATATATATATATATATATATAATCTCCAAAGGTAAGAAGAAAAGTTGTTAAACTAATAAAAATAAATATTAAGTATGAGAGAAATATAACTGTTTTAGATGATTAGTATTTTTTGCTTAATTCATTTTGATTTATTTTTAATTCAGGGAAAGTCTGTTCTTTATTGCCTTTAGTTGTTAATGAAATCATTAAGTGTTTTATAATAGTGCTAGAAATAATGTTGATAAAAACTTTATTGTTTAAACAGATGTTCTGTATTTGTGCAAAAGACAGATTTAATTCTTTTAGATTTTTGGTGTGTGCATTTGGAATAGGCACCAACTGTAAAAGAACCTGCAGAGAGAAAAAAAAGGAGTCTACAAAACCTGGCATTATTTCAAATAGATTTTCATTTGAACGTCTGCTTTGAGTTGCTTCTTTTGATATGACGAGAGAGAGAGAGAGAGAGAGAGAGATATTGAATGTGAATAAGAAATTCATGTATAAATAAGTGGGAATGCTGAAAAGGTGTGGAAATATTTTTTTTTATGACATTCGATACAAACTTTAAGGCAGATCTATTTTGATTATATACTTCCTCTTGCTAAGACTGTTTTAATTTTTTTTTTTTTTTTTTTCAATAAAAATAGTTGTTTTGAACTTGTTTGGCTATAAAACAAAATCTCTGATAATATTTATGAAATTCAAAAGGAAAAATATTAAATTTTGCTGTTCATTTTTGTTTGATTTGTTGTCTATAATTATTCATTGGGGAGAGATGTCCTTGTGGTGTAATGGTTAAAGTGCTGCACTATGACATCATAGTGAGTGAGTTTGAACTCCAGTGGCACTGTTCTGTTCACTTTTGGACAAATAACCTTTGAAAAGTTATGACCCCCCCCTATCCTCCCAACTGTGGGTTAAATAGTACCACTATCCTTCTTTTCGAAGGATGGCTTTAGCATTAAATAACCTCCAAAGGTTGGTATGCCATTAAACAAAGAAAACCTAAACCGAAAATCATTTGTTTGCTCACAGTTACGATATCAAGTATTCCTATAACAATATTTTTATATATTATTAGGATATATCTAATATAAATAATTTGCAAACAGTTGTAGGGTTTCAAGTATTCCTATCAATTTCTTATAATTCACACACTATTATATGGCTTCAAGAAACTATTTCTAGTCAATAATAATTTGTTTGCACACAGTTATATGATATCAAGTAATCCTATCTCATGACAATAATTTGTGATAATATTGTTTCAGTTAGCTAATATTAATCCTTAGTAAACAACCATAACTTCAATGATTGATTTTAATGGCATGTCTCACTGTTTAGGGTTGTTTTCATGCCTAGAAGTTAGAGGATTGCATTCATTGTATGTATTTAGATTTTTGTGTAGTTGGTCAAGTGTTTTTTTGCAAACAATTGTGATATCAAGTATTCCTATCTAATACATTACAAATGTTGATATGCCATAAAACCCAAACGACCAACCAACCTACCTAATACAAATAATTGGGTTTCAAGCAATCATTTCTATTTAATAATAATTTGTTTGCACTCAGTCATATAGTTTCAAGTTACTAATAATCGAACTATTTAATCATTTAACTGTGTGCAAACAAATAATATTAAATTGAATGATTAATGTTTGATTGCAATACTTGAAACTATTGAAAACTGTGCAACCAAATAAGCTCTGGCTTGTTTAAAATGTTACTTACAAGCTATTTGCTTACAAATCTGTCTGTCTGTCTGTCTGTCTCTATCTATCTATCTATCTATCTATCTATAGTTGGGTGGCAGCTTTTCATTTAATTATGTTTAATTAAATAATAAAGAGACATTTTGTCTATATAATTTTAAGATCCTTTCAAGTTTCCTAATAAGTGTTTTGGTTTTAGGTTGGAATTGGTGGATGAAGCGCTCGGGACAATTTTGGTAAATTCATCCACCAGTTCCAACCTGAAATCAAGACACTTATCAAGAAACTTAAAAGGATCTTAATAAAATTATAGACAAAATGTATCTTTATATATATATATATATATATATATATATATATATATATATATATATATATATATGATTTGGCATTAGATAACCTACGAGGATTGATATGATCATAAAACCCAACCAACTAACCGTAACTAGTAATAATAATCTTTAGTAAACAATTTTCGCTTCAATTAATTATTTTTAATACAAATTTATGCAGTGTTATGGTATCAAGTATTCCTGGAAAAAGAAATGAAAATGGATCTTCATTTGCGTGTCTGTTTTGCTTTCCTTGTTTTGATATGAAAAAGAGTGAATGTAAAATTGAACAATAAGTTAAAGTAGGAACAGGTGAAAATGCTGATAAGGTGTGAAACTTCATTTTTGCTTTTATTGGCTTTCAATTTTCTTGGAATTTAATATCAACTCAAAGGCAGATGTAGTTTGATTCTATATTTGCTCTTGCTAAAACGGAGTGAATTTCTTTTAGCTGAAAAAAATGTCAGATGTTATTACTAACTAGTTTAGTTAGAAAACAGAATCTCTGATAATATTTGGCAAATTCAAAGGAAAAAATATTTAATTTTGCTTTCCTAGATGTCATTGCCATTCATTTTGGCTTGCTTTGCTGATTGATTTTTAAATGCATATCAACCTGTCTTGGGTTATTTTATCCTTAGAGGTTAGGGAATTGCATTTATTTTACATTTTTGTATAGTTGTTTAATGGTTCGTGGGTTTTATGGCATATCAACCTTTATAGGTTATTTAATGCCAAATCCATTTTTATATACAAATAATCAGTTCTATTTCAAACAATTCCGTTTCGCATTAGTATGTACAACTCAATTGTCAAAAACATTTCTATTTCAAGCTATTCAGTTTAGTCAAATAGTTCTACTTCAACCAATTCAGTTTTATATAAGTATAGATTTCGTTTACACACAGTTAAATGTCAAAGCAGTTCTATATTAAACAATTCAGTTTAGCGTAAGTACAGTTTCAATGTCAATTCTAGAGCTCTGTGAAGTTTGGAGTACCCTATTACTCCAAGTTCATAAATTATTTGAACAATTGAACTCCTCCCTGTTTGCAAAGTCTGCACAATAGAAAGGGATTCTTGTTCAGGTTTCTTTCATATGTATAATGTATTCTTCTAAATAATTCTTTGAAAATTGTCCCTTTTTAAAATACACAACACAACATGGATTAATCTCTATTATATAAATTCAATTTTTTATGTATATTATTGTAGTACAACAAAAACGATACATGATGGAGATATTTTAAATGTTTTTAAAAAATAAAACAATTTCCAATCCGATTTGTAAATTACTAGGGTGAATCAAATATTTGAAGCATTTTGGTAGTGCTAGTTTGTGGGACGTATATCACATGACTGAAGTAATTCAAGTTATGGAAAATACCCACTGTGTTATTAGTATTATGGTACTTGGTGTGCTAACATGTTGTGCATTGCTTCACTTTGTGTGATTTGAAAGATGCACAGGTAAATATATAATGGAGTCTAATTGAAAACTTATGCTTTATGAGTCTGAACTTGGCCATAACACTTAGGAAGCAATCAAAAGTATTTGTTAGGTGAAAGATGAAGATACCATATTTACCAACCCCTCTGCTCGGGCAGGATATGACACAAAGTCAATTTTTAAGCGGAGTTTAACAGGTTTTGAATTCAGAGTTTTCCTTCTCCTAGACTAGTTGCCTCACCAAGGCTGAAGAACCCAGTCTGCTCTACTATTTACCCATAGCTGGAGGGAGAGTAATTGGATTCATACCTTTCCCAAGGGTATTAGTGCTTTGTGAAATGCATCTTGTGAAAGATGAAGATACATTTGATCACTGTACAGTAACCAGATGGTTCAAGGAATTTTGTTTAGATTACATAAATCTCAATGATCAAACAAGATCAAGTAGGCCAAAAACCACAAATTTCAAGGCCGTGTTCCAAGCCAGAGAGACATATCCAGTGAGGATCACTTGAGTTTGCCATCTCCCTGTCCAATGTGGTTCATCACTTTCACAACCTCAACAAAAGCATCTGAAGCTGCCAAATTGTGCCTCATGTTACCAAAATATTGCAGAACTTTTGACTCAATCTCGTAATAATATGGAATTTGTGTTTGGCTTCTTTCTGAAGATAAGAATTAAATCCTGATTATAGAAAACTTTCCCTTATTTACAATAATGAATTATATAAATTAGATGTGACTGGATATTTAGATTGAATACCACCCAAAAATGGGTAATTAAGTGTATGTGAAATTAAGTATCAAATCCGTTCAATTAAATGATCAAAAAAACATCAAATTTGGTATATCACTAAAGTCACCTGCTGCTTATACAAGAATTTCCACATTGAGCATCTGGTTTATATTCTGTGAATTAACTTTCAACACAAATTAAGAATAATAAAAGCATATCTTATGATCAATTCTGGCTGAAAGCAAAGATTTCTGTCAGATCAACAGTTAAGTACCATTAAGCCTGTTCAGTAATGAGATGGGTGACCACTTAGTAACAGTAGGCACTATAAGTGATATAAGGCTTTGTGTTCCAAATTAAGCAAACCTGGGTACATTACAAGAATTAAAAAAACAAAAACATTAAGAGAGGTTGACTCAGCACTTCTTGAATTTGGGAAGATTTCTTTAGTTTACTTGATGTTTAACAAAAGTGCAGTTATTTTTGTTGTTACTATGACAACTACTAATACTACTACAACAGCATGAGAGAGAGAGAAAAAAATGATGGAAATATTAATAGCAAAAATGGAGGCACCCAAATTTTATGCATTACCCCTGATGAATTCCAATTAGTGATTCGTAGATGCAGACTGGGATATTTAAACGTTAGATAAAAGGTAAAATTAGTTTAAAGAAGTTTTTTTTTTCTTTCTTTCTTTGCAGATGTAGCCATCTTTGCAGTTTAAACTCTTGATACTAAGTCTTTTTCAATTTATCAATCAGCCCAGTTGGCTGGGGCTGTAGAATACACTGACTGCGTCTCTGCAGAGGGGGTGAGACCCCTCTCCCTAACAAGTGTCCTGGATATGACATTAAACCATCTGATGAAGCTCCAGCCTTGGAGATTTGGGGAATGTGGAGCACCCCTTCATTGCCATTGCTCCCAGATCCACTCTAACCTGGAGTGGAAGCACCTGATGGAGTCCCATCTATGGTTCAAATAGAACAAACTGTGTGCAAACAAATGACTGATGTTGATTTGTGACTGTTGTATAGCAATACTTGAAACCATTTATCTGTGTGCAAAAAAGAACTCAGGCTCGTTTAAGAATATTATCTACAAAATGTGTTCACAAATCATATGTACATATTTAATATATATGTATAAAGAGGATTTGGAATTAAATTACCTACAGTGGTTGATATGCCATAAAATCCAACCCAATCCAACCAAACTAAATTTATCGATTTCTTTGTTGTTGGCTACACTTGAAAAAATTCTATAAGATTCGGGTGCAATTTTTCTTTTGTAGACTTGTATTCTCTTAATTTTACCAAGGTCTTTCAGTGGGGTTTAGAATATGCTGACTGTACCTCATGTAGAATGATGAGCTCCTTCCCATAATACAGGGTATCCTGGGTATGACACTAGACTTCATCTAGTGATAAGGATACAGTTCTAGAAATCTGGGGAGGGATGGAGTACCCCTTTATTGCCATTATTCCCAGGTTCACTCTGACCTGGAGTGGTAGTACTTGTTAGGGTCGTATCTCTGGGTCAAATAGGTATTTAAAAATTATTTGATACAACTATCTCTTAAGAAACAACTGTATAAAAAATGTAAATATAAATGCAATTCACTTGTTTCTAAGCATAAAATAACCCTAGATAGGTTTGCCGTGACCGGCCTGCGAACGTCAACAGATCGGATTACATTTCGCCCTAGAGAAATAACATCTGGGCGTGGCCGGAAATGATGAAGCCCTTTTTCGATTTTAACCGGCCGTTACAGCTAAGAAAGGGATAAATTAATATTTATCAACATTTGCAAAACACTTCTTCCAGAAATGATTCTATAAAAATGGAAGTAATACTTTTCGCTAGCCTATACTGGGCTAAAGAAATACTTATTTTCTGCGTCCATTTTTTGTAGAAGAACTTTCTATCCACGTGGCGTGACAGAAGTGGAGTTCCCTTTCTTCCATATAAAAAGGCTTCAGGCAACGAAAATTGAGAGGTCTACGCGGACGCTCTCAGGGGCCAGTCAGCTCCACGAGGCTTGGGTCCTACGTTATTGTGGTTGCACCCACCTCACTGCCACTTCTAGTGGTGGATTCAACAACCTTTTTTTACGGTCCTTTTTAAGGGCTATGAGAGGTCACCTGCGGGTCGGTGCATCTCTGGCGGTCAGTAATGACCAGTCGAAATAGACGGCCTGGAGGCAAACACGAAGACGGATTCTAAGACCAGCTGGTCTTAACCCTCGCTCGGTTCCGATAGTCCGATAAGCTGCGCAATGCTAATAGCATGGTCCAGCCTTTAGCTACCGCTTCGATATCTGCTCAGCGCTAAGATAACGCCCATCTTAGCCTCGGCCTCCTGCCCTGTCCGCTCGTCTGCACGGCTTTGGCACGACCCAGCCATAGTCATCGTCCGTACGGCTTTGGCGCAACCCAGCCATAGTCATCGTCCGCACGGCTTTGACACGGCAAAGCCTTCACTCCCATCCGATACGTCCACACGGCTAGGGGGCACAACAAAGCCCTAGCCTTTCCTCGACTCGTTTCACTCGATCTCGTCTGTACTAAGGCCTGGCAAACCTTAACCTCGGTCTCAAACCTTTCACTTGGTCCATGACACTAAGACACGGCTCAGTCTTAGTCACTAGCTCGCCCGAGCTGCCATAACCGAACTCGACCTCGACGCTCTTGCAAGTAAAAGTTTGACGGTGTGATTCCTATTGAAAGTTTTAAATAAATAATGTAGCTATCGTAAACAAATATATATCTAAGAAAGAGGGATAGATTAAAAAAACAAAACAAAAACAATTGTAATATTATATGTATAAGCAAAATTATCATGAGGAATATGTAAGAGGATAAAATTTGGAATATGTTTAGCTTCATGGGACTGAAAGAAGTATAAATATGTATGGAAAGATAATTAAAGTTTGATATGTTGTAGCTATTCAGAACTAATTTATCTAAGAAAGCAGATAGATTGAAAAATCTAGGTTGTGTATTAACAGAGGGTAAAAAGCGAAATAACCCCAGCTTTAAAAATTTGTCTCAATCTTTCGTTATGGATGTGAGCTAACATCATAGCTGCATTAAAAACAAAGTTGTGGTTGATTTTTGGAAATCTGTAGGAAAAGTGCATTATCAAGATAGTTTAATCTAATATCACGTTTATGTTCATATCGACATTTATAAATGTTTCTAGAAGTTTCGTCTCTCTCTCTCTCAGCAAAGAATAGGATAGACACCAGCATCGGACTTGATATGCTAACGAGACCCCGTGTTAAGTAAGTCACTAATAGTTTTAGAAGATAGTGACAAGCAATCTAAGGTCTTTTAGTATCTCTTATTGGTCCAGTGGGTCGTGTGTTCGCCAATGGTTCAGAAGACCTGGGTTCAATCCCAGATCACTTCATACCAAAGACTTTAAAAATGGTACTTGATACCTCTTTGCTTAACACTCAGCATTATAAGGTATGTATCAAGGGTAAAGTGGAGCAATAAAGGGAAAGGAGTAGCACCCTCCCCTACACCTTGGTGTAGTAGCTATTGAAAAGGGAGCCTTCGGGTCATCCTTGACTATTTTATAGAGCCTGTTTATATTTCTAACAGAATTTCTTCCAATTTGAAAATAATAAGAGAAATGAAGTGTTTCGTCATGTAATTGGCTTTTTTAATGAGTATTTGTTGAAGAGTTGAAAGGTCAAGATTTGGATTGATGCTGGTTCTAATGATAGTAAAATAATTCCTTGATTCTGATGGGAATTAGATATCTCATAAGGAATCTCGGTTTCCTGTTCTCAGAAATGTTTTGCTCGAAGCAATCTGGTGTCCAAATGAGGATTTACCCTTAGGAAGAATGATAAAAAATGAGTTTCCTTACTGTAATTAGTCGTGTATGACATATATTCGTTTAAAGTAATCGCTCTTAACTTTTATGGGGGGGGGATTTCATGGCATATTGGCTAACATACTGGACTGCAACATCATAGTAAGAGGGTTCAAACTCCAGTCACTCTATTACATTCACTTTTGGGCTAATACTCTTGGGAAAGGCATGAACCTGCTTAACTCTTCCAGCTATGGGCTAAATAGAACCACTACTGTCCTTTTACAATGATGGCTTTGACATTAAATAACCCATGAAGGTTGATGTGCCATTAAACAAAGAAAACAACTGAGCCTAACTTTTAGCTATGGAATTCTGGGTGGCGGATCTTTGATTTCTAATAAATGTTGACTTTTTTGGAATTTGTAATAGTGAAATTCATACTAAATTTAAAATTTGTTTGTATCAACTAAAAATAAGAATTTGTATTGTTTATATAATATTTTAAAACAAAATTTACTCAGCATTTTGGGCAAAATCAAGGATAGGTTCCCAGGAAAATGTAACAAACTTTTGATGGAAATAAGTTTACACTAAAAGAA
The DNA here is from genome assembly GCA_963585895.1 of Sepioteuthis lessoniana. Lineage (NCBI taxonomy): Eukaryota > Metazoa > Mollusca > Cephalopoda > Myopsida > Loliginidae > Sepioteuthis > Sepioteuthis lessoniana. Next base: position 6,214,855 of record OY757929.1, on the reverse strand, counting down.
ACAAATTGTAAACAAACACACATTCCAGTGACTATTTCTCTGTAGCGGTATAAAACACAAGTGTTTGTTACACATTAGTTAGTTTGGACCATAAATACAACTTAGTTTGAGTCATGGTGTCCTGAATATGGTGACCCATGTGATTTGAAAAAAAGAAAAAGTGATATTTAGTTTTCATGTATAATATGCATCTCTGATTTTTGGGTTGAAAAATCTGGAACAAAAAAAAAACACAAATAATTACAATATTTGTTCCTAAACAGAAAGACATGTTGAAACTAATGGATAAATGTCAAAATTCACTTTTATTTCATTTTTCTAAACAATGTCTTTCAAAATCCTTGTAACCTATTAAAAATTGACACAACAATTACAAATGTTGATTAAAGAATAAATGAACAGAAAAAAGATTTATAAATTATATTTTCAATTTTGTAAAATTGATGTTATTCTTTCTGTTTTGTCAAATGTCAGTTGGGCTTAGAATATGCCAACTTTAGATGAGGATTAAAATGATTTTCAACTACATATAATCTTGAAATAGTGATATTGCAACTAACTATGAAGAAAAACCATAATTTTTAAATTGATATCGACATAAAATAAATCAAAAATGGGTTAACATGACATAAAACCAATCAACCAGTGTTGATCTATGGATCAAATAGGTCTTTAAAATTATTAAACAGTGTGTAAATTATTAGTATTAGATAGGAATACTTGAAACCAAATAATTGTGCATGAATTATTTGTATTAGGAATACTTGAAACCATATAACTGTGTGCAAATTACTTGTATTAAGTTACTTGAAGCTATAATTGTTTACAAAAGATTATTGTCCAGTCAGCTGAGGCTGTAGAATACACCGACTGCACCTCTGCAGAGGGGTAAGACTCCCCTAATGAGTGTCCTGATTATGACACTAAACAATCTGATGGTGAGGTTCCAGTGATGCTGGGGCTTTGGGAAATGCAGAGCACTCCTTCATTGCCATTGCTCCCAGGTCCTCTCTGGCCTGGCGTGGTAGCACCTGATAGGGCCCTATCTATGGGTTAAATAGAACTAAAATGCATACTTACGCTTAATTATCAAAAACATTTCTATTTCAAGCAATTCAGTTTAGCATACTTACATTTAAACTGTACATTAAACTATACTTACACTAAACTGAATTATTTGATATAGAACTGTTTTGACATTTAACTGTGTAAACAAAATCTGTACTTATACTAAACTGAATTAACTGAAATAGAACTGCTTGACTAAACCGAATAGCTTGAAATAGAAGTGTTTTTCACAAACTGTACTTACGCTAAACTGAATTGTTTGAAATAGAACTATTTTCATAAAAATGGATTTGGCATTAAATAACCTTCAAAGCTTGCTATGCCATAAAACCCAACCAACCAACGACAAAAGATTATCCTTACTTACTTGAAACTATATAATTGCTTGAATAAAAAAAAAACTGACTTTGGCATTAAATAACCAATTTTAATTTGAGAGGCATTTCAGTTTTAATTATTTTCATTTTTATGTTAATATTAACTCGGAAATAATGCCATGGAAATATTTTATGGATGTAGTTTGAAGAATTATCTATAAATCCAGTTAGTAATGTTAATTAAATCTGATAATCATTTTCATAAAATAAAATAAAAACTTTTTAGAAATTTAAATTCTGTATGCTTACTTACATATTGCAGCAACATAGCTTCCTATTTTTTTTTCTTAAAGACATTCTCTCAGTGATACTCTCCTCCACTTTTGGATAAGGAACAAAAATTTTTCTACATTAAAACTTTCTCTTTAGTCTAATAAATATGTTTATTAATTTTGATTGTTTTCTATCAAATTGTTTGACTTGTTTACAAAGGGCAGACAAACCAACTTTTTCAATAATTAATATGAATAGGCAATAAAATTATGATTGTTTTACTGCAAAGGTAGAGACAATGTTAAGAAAGTCTGGCTAATCAGAAGGGAATTTGATCTTTATTAGGCATTTCACACTTGTTGCCTTATTCTAGACTAAGTTAAGTTGAAATTTGATCTGCTACATTGATATTTCTGAGTAGATAAACCAAAATTTATTCAATTCTTTTGTCATTAAAGAATAAAAATACAAATCTGCCGATAATAGTTCATCTGTATCACTTAATAATTTATGGAGATTATTTTGCTTTTCTAACGTCTAGTTTCACATTGAAAATAAAATTGAATTGTAAATTATCATTTGATATCTTTTAATGTCATTAAGATCAAAAAGATGACAATCGATTTTTCCATATGCATTTCATTTTGTAAGAGTTTAAAGATTTTTCTTTTCTTTTTTTTTTTTTTTTTTAATAATGAAAGAAGAAAATCAGCAACTTTCTTCAAAATAACGGCAGAAAAAATATAGTTGAAACTTTCAATCAAATGTGAATGTTGAAGTGTAAATTTGTTTGATGAATGGATGACGATTTACAATTTGTGTGAATCAAAAGTTTTGCAACATTTTGGTACATGCCGGTTTGTGGCATTTATATCACATTACTCTGAAACAGTTCAAGCAATGGAGGTACCTGCTGTCTTTAGTAGTATCATGGTAGTTGGTGTGTTGACATGTTGTGCATTGCTTCACTCCATGTGTGATTTGAAAACCACAGATGAACGTGCAACATTGTCTAATTCAGGAACTTAGGCTTTAAGTGTTTGGTTTGATTTCTTTGTTTAATGGCATATCAACCTTTGTGGGTTATTTAATGCCTAAAGCCGTCCTTCTAGTAGAACAGCAGTGATGCTATTTAACCCATAGCTGGGAGGATAAGGGGGTTCATACCTTTCCCCAAAGGTATTTGTCCGAAAGTGATCATAATAGCATGACTGGAGTTCGAACTTGCTTCCTACGATTCTGGAGTCCATCGCTTTCATCATTACACCAGGAGGACACCCCCTTTTTAAGTGTTTGAACCTGCCATGACACCATGGAAGTAACCAAAAACATTTATTGTTTAAAAGGTGAATGCGCAGTTGATCACAATACATTGATTTGATGGTTCAATAAACTTTACCCAGATTGCAAGAATCAGGCAAGATAGACATAAAACTGGATTCTAAGGCTGTGCTCCAAGCCATAGAGGCAAATCTGGTGAGTAGCACCAAGAGAGTATCAGGCGAGCTTGGCATCTCACAATCCAGTGTAGTTCATCACCTTCACAACCTAAGCAAAATTAAATTTAAATTAATCAATTCTCACACACATTATCTCAAATTTTATCAGTATGTGTAGAAAATCTCAATATTCTATGTCTAATATTCTATCTTTTTCTTTTCAGGTAAAGTAATGCCATTCACAGGAAAGAAAAAAAAAGGGGGGGGATTTAATCCTTAAACATAAAATTTTGAGTTTTTTTTCTATGCATGATGTTAAAATTTGAGATGATCGATTATGGAATTTCAAAATTTTTGACTGGAAACTTATGCATTTGCTTAACTTTTTGTTAATGAAATATTTGAATTTGAACTCATATTTTTCTTTAAATATATGAAAGAAAGTCAAAAGAATATATATGTGTCATATCTGGAAAATTTGAAGCACCAAACTTGATGAAATGTCACTGGAGGAAAAAAAAAATAGATAAATTAGTAACCATGAGAGAAAAAAAAAAAAAGGTAATTCTCAGTTTTTGAGTGTCTTGTTAATAGGGGTTGAGGATACACTGACTGTATCGCATACTGAGGTGTAAGACTCTCCTGCCAAAGAAAGAAAGGGGCGAGCTGGATAATATCATTACTCCCAGGTCCGCTCTCACATGGAATTGGAGTAACTATTAGGGTCCCATCTCTGCGTCGAATAGAACTGTTTAAAAATTATTAGTATTATATAGGAATACTTAATACCATATAAATGTGCAAATTGTTTTTATTAAGAATAGTTACTTCAAGATATAATTGTTTACTATGGATTATTATTAGTTACTTGAAAACATATTAGTATGCAAAAACTCTAAATTAGAGGTATATCTGGAATCTCCTCTTCCCTTCATTCGCCCATCAAAAATAAGATTTTAAAAACATTGTTAAAAAAGTTATATCTATTTTAGTTTTTACTTAATGTATAAAGTTATACACGAGTGACCTCCCTTTCAACAGGAAAATTTTAAATTGTTAAAAGGCTACATTGTTATTTCATTTCTTACGTGTGTTATTTAACTTTTCACTTTGATGATATTAAAATGTAATGACATTTTCTTTTTTTATAATCCATCGGAATAATATTCACTCATTTAAAGAAATACAATTCTAAATTCATTTGTTTGTTTAAATTACTGAGAACTTTAAAATCTTAACCAATTCAACTGCTTATAAAAATGATTTATGTGAATTAAGATAAACGGCTGCTTTTTAGCCAATTGATTCTGATACAAATACTGAATTTCAGATAACGTTAATAGTTCAGGATTGATTTTTTTTAACGGCATGTCAACCCGACTTGGATTGTTTTATACTCTTTTATTTTCATTTCATTCTATGTTTATATTTACATTTTTTGTGTTGTTACTTAAAACTATTTTTTAAAAATTTTATTTATTTTTTAAGCACACGGTCCTGTCGAATAGAAATAATTTAACATCTATTTGACGAATATATGGGACCCTAACAGGTCCTATTACTCTAGTTCAGAGTGGTCCTGGGAGTAATGACAATGAAGGAATACTTCACATCCACAGATGGCATAGACACTCCCTTTTTTTTTTTAGGGAGGGAGTCTTATTCTTCTGCAGTGGATAGTCAGTATATTATTCTAAGCCCTGCCGACCACAGAGTATTTTCTTTCTGTAATTCAGTGTCTTTTTTGTGTCTATGCACAAGTTCTTATCACTTTCTTGCCCCTTTTGGCTGGAACTGTAGAATATGCTGACTCCACCTCTGCCGAATGGGTAAGAACCCCCCATGCCTACACACACCAACGAGTAGTCCCAGGTCCACTCTGACCTAGATTGGTAGTACTTGTTAGGGTCCCATCTATTGGTCAAATAGAGCTGTTCAATCATTTACAAAGGATTATTATTCTTTGTTGCTTGAAACCATACAGCTGTGTGCAAATTATTTATGTTATAAGAGAATACTAGATAACTAGAATTATCCGTGTTAGATAGCAATACTTGAAACTATTTAGCCGTATTTGAACAAATGAGCTTTAAGAATTTGTTTAAAAATAAAGTTGTTTAAAGACTATTGGCTCACAAATCATAAATAAAATCAAGATTTATTATCAAATAACCTGCAAGGGTTGATATGCCATAAAACACAAGCCAATCAACATTATTACTTTTTTTTTTTTTTTTTTTTTTTTTTTAAGCTATTGATCCCAATCAAAACAAAGATTGGATCTGAATAATCAATCAAATAAGATAAAATTGTTTATAAGAATTCATAATAGAAAACTAAGGAGTATATCTTTCCTCTCACTTTAAAATCAATTTTCTTTGCCGACAAAAATATTGTAGAAATCATAGAAAGACATTATGCAACAAATAATTTTTTTAAAAAATTGCTATAAATGAATATTAAAGTTAGTTTCTTAAAAGCTGCCTTTAGCAGCTATTAAGATAAATGTTAAATCCCATCTCATTTGTAGAATCTATAAAAGATTAATAAGAAGTATAATTAGACTTTATAGAGAAAAATTGAAAGACAAGGTAAAATCAAAGAAGAATTGAATGTAAAAGAAAGTCAACGCTGTAATGTTTTGATTCTAATGAAGAATAATCAGGACTAGGAAAGGAAGATATCAAGAGATGTTAAATCAACAAAGGATGTTTTAATAAAATACAAAACAAGGAGGAAATATTAAATATACAGAGAAAGGGATAAGTTTAATCATTAAATCAGCATTTGTGTTGAAAAATGTCATGTGACTGTTTAATTATCTCCTTTCTAGAAATTATCTTGATTAGAAGGAGCATGACTGTTAATCCAAATTGTTAAGTTGCAAATTAGATTTTTTTAAAATTTTACGAATTAGAACATTTTAATATTGACTGTATTAATAAAAATCATGCTTCAGTTTCGTTTTTTTGCTGTGTTGTTATAATGATGTACATAGAAAAAAATGTTTCTTTATTATGTAGATTATATAGTTTTTAAAATTTAAATAATTTCATTATTTTTCTTTTTCTCATTTTATTAATTTTATCTATAATTTAGCTATTTCATTAATTATTTTATTAATAAATAATCATTATAAAAATGATGCTGTGATATTATATAAAGAGAGGAACTGTGTGAGAAGAATCTTTCTTCTTTGATAAGAAGCGAAATAGTAATGGGGGTGGATATGAAATACAATATATTAGGTGTGTCTGAAAGTAATAGGACTGGTATCACAAACAATTCTTTTTAATTTCAAGCAACCAAATAATCTTTCTTTAGTCTAATGCACTCTCCCATCCTTCTTTACCACACTTTCATGCACTGCTGGAAGGATTCTTCAGGGATGTCTCAGTTCTGTCTTTATGACCTCTACAACCTCAAAATGGGTCCCTTTGATGATCCCCTTGAGCTTGAAGAAAATAAGTCTCATGGAATAAGATCAAGTAAATAGGGAGATTGTTCCAGTATGGTGATGTTCATCTCAGCCAGGATCTACCAAATGCTCAGCAAACCTATTATTACTTTTCAGACATGCCCAAATCTTTGGTGATAATCTTTCAAACACTGTCCTTTTTTTTATGTTCAGCTGACTTTCAAACATTCAACTGATGATCACTACACATCGCCTGCCTTATCTGCAAGACATTGGCCTCAGTCTTACTTATTAAAAGCCTCCCACTCCTAGAGTAATCTTTCACCTTTCATGCACCTCTTTGGACTTTACGTGCCACTCAAAAATATATGTGCAACATGGTTTATTCTCCATACACTTGCTGAAGCATTTTCAAGTGATGGTAATGGAGTTTTCCTACCTGGATCAAAAATTTCAGGTTTATTTTTTTCCTCATAGCTGAACACCTGAAAAGGGGAGGTGTAAACAAAAGTATGGGAAAAAAATACAATAGTTTCAGAAAGTTAAGATTACTGTTATATACTCTCAATATATCATATTAGGTGATAACACAATCTGCGTGTCCCTCTTTTGGACATAGCTCACACAGCACATCCAGTCATGTAACATTTCAGATCAATCTTATATACTTAAAGAAGGTTTGTCAAGTCTTGTAGAATCTCATCTGCGTTTCTCAATATCCCTCTCTCTTTCCAAGAACAGCTGAGGTATGGAATAACCTCACCCGCATGAGGATTTTTTTTATAACTACATATGTTCTTGAGCTCTTATAGTTCAAGATCAGCAACTATTCCATTGGTTACTCTTTCATCCTTCCATAAATTCTGACTCCTACCTTCCCTCATCCCTCTCTCGCCATTTTCCAATCATTCTTCCTATTCCTATAGAGCATTTTATTGCCATATCATAACACTTGGTTAATCACCGTAAAAAAAAAAGAAGCAAAGTAGTGATTAAAGCAAAAAACATTGGGATTCTTGTCTGACGAATTCATCAAATTAGATAAGTGTTTGCAAAAATTCCTCACTAAAAAACAAGGAAAGTGTGTCCCCTCTCTCTCTCTTCCCCCCCCACCCGATTTAAAATAAATTTTCTTTCTCTTGAGATTAGCAAGAAAAAAAGAGAGAGATGAAGGTAAAAAGTTGTCTATTTGTATTTTGCAATTTAACATTTATGACTTGTGATTGTGAGTGTATAAAAGTGCTGATACATAGAAATATATATTTACTGAACTCTTCTGGCATGGGTAGGATGTGTCACGAAGGTCAATTTTGAAGTGGAGTAAAGCTAGTTTGAATTCAGTTTTCTTTCTCTTGGGTTGGTTGCTTAAACAAAACTAAAGAACTCGGTTTGCGCTGCTATTTATCCGTAGCTGGTACATCAAAGTAATTTTCTAAATATTTTCACATGAGATTTTCTCAAAACAACAAATAGAAAAGATGTTTGACTGATTTCTCATCCTCAATCAGTTATTATTGAAATTTGAAGGCTGGGGACACAAGATATTTCAACATTTTAGGATTAGTTAGATATTCGTTTGATGAATGTTTATTTACTTTTAAAATAGCTTTTTTACCACATGCTCTTCTTTTCTTTCAGAAACGACTTTATGTGCATGTGTAAACGACTGAACATGGAGGATTCGGCTCAGGAAATCATGCAACAACTTGGAATGGCTGAACAGTCACGTATTTCATTTCAGGATTTCATTCGGTGCCGCCTGCGGGTTTTATCCGAGATCGAACCAGTGCACTACATGGATGACACTGGCATTGAATCAGATGCTAGTGGTGTTGCCAAACAACCTCAAATAAAATCCTGGCCAACAATGAGCAGTGAAAGTCTTGGTAAGTAGATTTTTATTCTACTTATTATTCTCTTCTTCCACCAATCAAATTTGTTTTTATAAAATTTTTTGGCCAGAGAAAGTATCCTGTGAAGATTGTTATACACATCAGATTCTATAGGCCATATGTTGCCTTTTGAAATTCATTCATATGGCCCTTCACCCAACTTTCAAAAATTCCTCTTTGCCTTTTAATGATAACTGTAAAGAAATATCATTACAACTGCTGATGAAATACATTGATTTTCATTATTCAGAAGTCCAAGTTTCTTGCTTGCCACATCCTCAATTTCTATAAGAACCACGTGCTTCCATCTGGACAATTCTCTAACCTTATTACCAACACCCAGCATATAGTGAGTATGTTTGGCACTACATACTGCCATGAATAGTTGTTCTTGAACGTGAAGCATGCCAAGAGCACACTGTGTTCACAACTGTGAAATCATTACTTTTCTTATGTGCTCCTTCTGTGAACCTTTTCATTTAAGTGTGATATTAGGTCTTTTTGTCATTGCAAACAACAAGATATCTCATTAATCAATTATGGTTGTTACCTTGTGAATTAAGTTGTTTCTTTCTTGTCCTTTTTAAGACTGCAGCCCCAACCCTTCTGAAAAAGTTGGTAACCCCTATGATATACTTGACCATTTTAGATATCTCAAGTTCTGGTTGCAGAGTCTTGATATAACTTGACAACCAATTAGAGTGGACCTTACTGTATTAATCATTGGGAAGGGTTAGTTTCTCTCTTCTCTAGTTTAATTCAGAGCAACCAAATTTGATATCCCTACTTATTGGACACAGGAAAAAGGTTTACAATAAATTTTTAAAAATTTTCATTCTTCATGGGGAAAATGGTATTCTTCTTGAAAGGTCAACTGTCTCTAATAATAATCTGTGAGAATCTGTGTTTCTGCTAATCATACAGAATTTAAATTTTTCTATGAAAAATACTAAATTATTTGTCTAATATATTCCTTCTTCTTTTCTGATTTTGTTACCTATAGTCTCATAGGTTATTTGTGGTGTACTGTATATATATATATATATATATATGCAATGTATTTATTTGTTGTTTACTCTGTGTGTATGTATATATATATATATATATATATATATATATATATATAGTATTTATTTGGTGTGTGTGTATGTATATGTGTGTGTGTGTGTGTGTGTGTGTATATATATATATATATATATATATATATATATGTGTGTGTGTGTGCAATGTATTTATTTGTTGTTTACTCTGTGTGTGTGTGTATGTATGTGTGTATATATATATATATATATATATATGTGTGTGTGTGTGTGTGTGTGTGCAATGTATTTATTTATTGTTTACTCTGTGTATATATATATATATATATATATATATATATATATATATATATGCAATGTATTTATTTGGTGTCTACAGAGTATATATTTGAGTATACAATATCAGGTGTATATAAAAATTTCATTTGTCTTCAGTTTCTAGTTTAAAAAAAAAGTGCTGTAAATTTTTGCACATGTTTAATAAATGGTTAATTGCTATCACTCAGACTTCAGTGAAAAACCTCCAATTAAAACTGATGGGAAAAACTCACATTGTGTATGATAATAATAATTTAAAAAAATACAAATTGTAAATAAATAAAAAAAAACCATGTTACTATAGCAACAGATATCTCTGTTGTGAAACAGCCTATTATTAGGGCTTAAACTTCACTGACCGTTTTCTGCAGGCGAGTAAGACACCTCCTTCCCACCTAAAAATGGGTGTCTTAGGTAAGACATCATCTGATGATGAAGCTCCAGTTGTGGAGCTTGAGGGAGTGTTGAATACATCTTCATTGCCATTACTCCCAGGTCTACTTTGACCTGGAATGGTGGTAGCATCTGTTAGTGTCCCATTTATGGATCAAATTGAACTGTTTAAAAATTATTTATATTTCCTTGGACTGTGTAAAAAAACAAACAAACAAAAAAAACCCACCTCTTTAAAAACCACTATACAAAAAATGAAAACACAAAACCAATTCCCTAACCTCTTGGCATAAAATAACCTTAATTGGTCAAGATGCCATTAACATCAATGAATCATTTAGTAATGAGACTAGATTAAACTCGGAGAGAGAGATGAAAATTCTTTTATAATGAAAGCATAAGTTTTGCTGTTTACAATATCAGTTTTCCTAAACCATTAAAATCTTTGTCATTATAGCTTAATCTTTCTTGATTATTTTTTCTTTATTTTTGGTGTTTGAAAATTCTAAGGTTTCATTTTTCAGTAATGGAAGCATACATACATACACACACACACACACACACACACATACATATATATATATATATATATATATATATATATATATATAGTGTAACAGTTTTCTGTTACCAGACTATTACAAAAAGCCGAGTGAATTGAGTCGTAAGAAAATCTATTGTTATGCCCCTAAGGTTCTGCTTGGTATAACTTGAGGGGACCAATTTCCCTATTAGCAAGGCTTAAAATAAGCTGAATTTATTCTCTGTAAAGAAGTTAAATCGCCACCCCACAAAAAAATGTGTCCCTGGTACGACACTATCTCTAAATGAGGGTGAGGCTCTTGTCCTAGAGATCTGGAATGTGTGGAGTACCCCCTTAATTGCCATTACTCTTAGGTCCACTCTGATCCAGAATGATGGTACCTTTTTGGATCCCATTTAGGGGTCAAATAGATTTATTAAATAGGAATACTTGATATAACCATGCACAAAAACCTTTTCAGTAATAACTGCATAAAAAAAATCTCAATCTAAATGTACAATGAATCCAATTCTCTAATCTTGAAGCATAAAAAAAACCCCTAGACTGGTTGATATGCTGTTAAAATCAACCTTTATTTGATATAACAGAAACTTATCTCTAACATTCATTGATTTCAGCTTATTATTTAATTATGATTCACTTTACTTAAAAGTAAAGAGTGATGGCACTGATAGAATTGCTGGTGATAGGACAAAGTGAAAAGAGAATTGGACCCCTATCTTCCTCTAAATGATAATACACAAATGATCACAAAATCAGTTTCAGTTGAGATTTGAATCCTTTTTACCAATTCCATCTCTGATAGCCATTTTGCAACTCTGCACTTTTGTATAAAAATAGATGACTTATATATTTGGATGTAGAAATTGAATATTCATGAAGAAGCGTCCAAAGGTGTTTCCTATTATCTTTCTATTCTGCAATGCCTTATGGGTAAGAAAACTTGAAAGAACAGATAAATTTAATTTGAGATCAGAGATGTCAGCTGAGATTTCCTGTTAAAAGCAAATTGGCAAAAAGAAAGTAATACTACTCTGTCCCATAATAGCAATTCCATTTAGTGCATGAAATTTATATGTAAATGTTACAATTATTATGGGACAAAGATATTATTATTTTACCATTGACTTTCTCATTGAATTAGCTTGACTCGATTTTTAAATTAACACTTTTCCTTTGATTATTATTCCTAAATTCTCTTAACAAAATGCTATTTTGAGTTCAGCGGTATTTTTGGCACTACTCCACTCAACGGGACCCAAAATTGATTTATTTCAAGAGGACAGATTTTCACATAATATTTTATCTTTAATTCCTTTGTTCCTTGCCCATAAGATGAAGTAAATAACTCTAAAGCTGAACTTTAGATATTGGAATCATGTGTAAGAAAATCTTGAAGGATGAAGAGACATCTATATTTCCAGACTTCTTTAATTAAGAAATGACATGGATCACACAAACAGTAGTTCGATTCTATTAATAATGCTTGAATTAATTCCTGACCATTGACTATGCCTTTGCTCCTGGTTTTCAAGGTATTTCCCACAGTAAAATCAATGTCGATCCAATTGGAAAATCGTTTAGCGTATTTTTCATAGGTCAATGCACACTTCTCATGAGAAAATCTTTCAGAGAATTTCCCATAATAAAATCAGTGTCAATGCATTTAGATTGCATCTATGATATTCCTATTCTGTCCGTAAGGTTTGTATTGATTCCTGACCATTGACAATCCCATTTATCTTGATCTTTTATACACAATAGATTGAGTACCAAAATATACAAAGACAAATTTTAGAAAAAAAAAATCGGTGTTCAATCATTAATTTTTTTCGTTGTCTCTTCTACCATACGTATTTAATTTGGGAATTCAGAAAATGATTAAATCTAAGTAATAGTGTGGCAAAGTAATTCAGAGTTAGTGATAACATGGCCCAGTCAGCTGGGGTTGCAGACCTTCCCCCCACAAACAAGTGTCCTGGATATGACATTAAACAATCTAATGGTGAGGCTCTAGTAGTACTGGAGCTTTGAGGAATGTGGACTACCACTTCATTGCAATTATTCCCAGGTCAACTCTGGTCTTTAGTGGTAGTACCTGATAGAGTCCCATCTATGGGTCAAATAGAACTATTTGACATTTAAAGTAAGTGCAAACAAATGACTTATGCTAAATCGAATTGTTTAGAATAGAACTGTTGGATCATTTAAGTGTGTGTAAACAAATGACTGTTTAATTGAATTGTTAGTTATACGTAGGAATGCTTGAAAACATTAAAAATGTGTGCAAACAAATGATTAATAGTAAATAAAATCATTCATATCACATAGAAATAAGTGAAACCATTTAACTCAGGCTTGTTTAAAAATGTTATCTACAAAATATGTTTGGAAATCATGTAGTTAATATATATGCATAAAAAGGATTAGGCATTAAATACCCTACAATGGTTGATATGCCATAAAACCCAACTCAACCAAATCATATGTATATTTAATATGTATAAAGAGGATTTGGCATTAAATAACCTACAATGGTTGATATGCCATAAAACCCAACCCAACCCAACCCAACCCAACCAAATCATATATATTTAATATATATGTATAAAGAGGATTTGGCATTAAGTAACCTACAATGGTTGATATACCATAAAACCCAACCAAACCAAATCATATATATTTAATATATATGTATAAAGAGGATTTGGCATTAAATACCCTACAATGGTTGATATGCCATAAAACCCAACTCAACCAAATCATATGTATATTTAATATGTATAAAGAGGATTTGGCATTAAATAACCTACAAGGGTTGATATGCCATAAAACCCAACCAAACCAAATCATATATATTTAATATATATGTATAAAGAGGATTTGGCATTAAATAACCTACAATGGTTGATATGCCATAAAACCCAACCAAACCAAATCCTATATATTTAATATATATGTATAAAGAGGATTTGGCATTAAATAACCTACAATGGTTGATATGCCATAAAACCCAACCAAACCAAATCATATATATTTAATATATATGTATAAAGAGGATTTAGCATTAAATCACCTACAATGGTTGATATGCCATAAAACCCAACCAAACCAAATCATATATATTTAATATATATGTATAAAAAGGATTTGGCATTAAATAACCTACAATGGTTGATATGCCATAAAACCCAACTAGTGATAATAAAAGCTTAAAGTCTATTTGCTTTTATCTGGTTTAAATGAAGTTGGTACTAAAAAGTAGAATCAGGATTATTGCTTTTTATATCTATATAGTCAGAATTTGTTAAACCCACTTTATACATGGATTGAATGAAGGGTTTCATCATCAGGGAATCCCAACAGCACAGGTTTCTTTGACTCTCTCTTACTATCCATTCCTATCAGCCATTGTTCTTAACAAGTCCTCTAAACCGTATCCAGTGTCCACATAGAGCTGGTGATGTAAGTTTTTGCTGCTCGGTCAACACTGGTGTGTCCACATGTAGGAGTCCATTAGAGAATGTTGCTTATGAGTCCATCCTTACTTCTCCAGCTGTACTCAGCCTGTCTTGGTCATCTTATTTGGATGATTTGTGAGATGGGAGGTAAGTGGCCATACAATTGCTCTTTTATAGGAGTGTTGCTTCCAGGATTTATTCAAAACAACATGCAGCATTCTTGCAAAATTCTCATCTAATTGCTTCATTCTTACTCATAATATCATAGGTTAGATAAACAGATTTGGATATAAATTGTATTTATAATATGATATCTAAATGAATAATTTGTTTCAACTTGGGAATGCACAAAATCTTGTTTTATTGACTTAGGTAAAATAATGAATATTTAATATTTACTTCAAAAGAGTATCTTAGCTGAAATATAAACTTCTGATTTATCTTTGGGGATTTAGAAATATGTTTTCAGTAATAATCTTTATATAAATAAATCTACACACACCCACTAGCATAGCACCCATCATAAATGATATGATTATTTATATATGAATCTACAATTAATTTCTGTTTGTCTGTCTTTTTTTTCTTTCTTTTTTTTTTTTTTTTTTTTTTTTTTTTTGATAATTTCCTCTGCTTCTATTTTCTCCATTCTCTTTGTAATGTTGTATCCTTTCTCTTTTACTTTTAAATTTATTTTCACCCCATTTTCTTCTTTCCATATTTCATTTTATTTTGGTTATCCAAGTAATGCATGACAATTGAATATCATATTATTTAGTGACATGCACACACACGGAGTATTGTTTATTGATAAATACAGACCCTACCAATTTATAAAAAGTAAATTCTCTTTTAAATCAAAGATATAAGAAGTTTATTATTTCTAGTGGAACATTATGCAATCAAAATAAATATTATTAGCTATTACTTATTACCAAACTCTCCAATACTGAAATGTTGTCCAAAAATAAGTACACACACACATAAAAATTAAAATCTCCATTCTGATTATAATAGTCTCATTACTTAAAGTTTCATGTATTAAATAGAATACTATCATCTGATGAAAATTAGCTAAGGTTTGAAATAATTGTTGATTTTATCCTCCTCTGCTGGTCAGCATTTGAGCACTTTTTAACTTACCAAAAGCTTTTAATGCCCAGTCGGCTGGGGCTGTAGAATACACCAACTGCTTCTCTGCAGAGGGGTAAGACCCCCCCCCAACGAGTGTCCTGAATATGACACTAAACAATCTGATGGTGAGTTTCCAGCAATGCTGGAGCTTTGAGGAATGTGGAGTACCCCTTCATTGCCATCGCTCCCAGGTCCACTCTGTCCCGGAGTGGTAGCACCTGATAAGGGTCCTATCTATGGGTTAAATAGAACAAAACCGTGCTTCTCTCACTATACTAATTTTTGCATTTAAACTGCATATTTATGCTAAACTGAATTGTTTAAAATAGAACTGTTTTGACATTGGAACTGCGTGCTAGTGCTGAACTGAATTGCTCGAAATAGAACTGTTTTTGACGTCTAAACTGTGTACTTATGCTGAACTGAATTATCTGAAATAAAACTGTCTGACATTTAAATCTGTGTATTGCCCAGTCAGCTGGGGCTGTAGAATACACTGACTGCACCTCTGCAGAGGGCTAAGACCCCCCCCCTAATGAGTGTCCTGATATGACACTAAACAATCTAATGGTGAGGTTCCAGCAATGCTGGAGCTTTGGGGAATGCGGAGTACCCCTTCATTGCCATCGCTCCCAGGTCCACTCTGGCCCGGAGTGGTAGCACCTGATAGGGCCCTATCTATGGGTTAAATAGAACCAACAGCATACTTATGCTAAAATAAATTGAGTAAACTGAATAGCTTGAAATAGAAACGTTTTTGACAATTAAACCGTACTTACATTTAAACTGCGTGCTTATGCTTAACTGAATTATTTCAAATAGAACTGTTTTTTGACATTAAAACTGTATTTACACTTAACTGAATTATTACATGTAACTGCTTGAATAGTTTGAAATGGAAATGTTTTTGACAATCAAACTGTACTTATGCTAAACTGTTTTCAATAGAACGGATTATTTACATAAAAATGGATCTGGCATTAAATAACCTATATAGGTTGATATGCCATAAAACCAAACCAAACCAAAAACTTTTAAGCAAATTTGTTTATTCCCATCTATGCACACACACTCTCTCTCTCTCTCTCGATATATACTTCTGCGGATAAGTGTGTTATGCTATTTTGTATTTGCTACTAATTCTACTATTGCTATAAATATAAACAATCTCTAATTGAGTATAATTATATACAGTATCACCCATAAGAAGTGCACCACAGTCAATTTTTGTTTAATAAACATTTTCTTCAAAACCAAAGATATAAAGATTTTATCATTTTGAGTGGAACATTATTCAATCAAAATGGATATTATTAGATATTATTTATTACCAAACCCTACAGCACTGGAACTCTGAAACCAAAAATATGTACACCCCTTATATATACATCTGTGCAATTTTATTTTTGGTTACTGAATTTCCCTGCTGTAGAGTTTGGCAATAAATTAATACCTAAAAATATTGTTGCATTTTCATCTGTGATCAACTGTACCTTCACCTTTTACACCGCAAATGTTTTTGGTTGTTTCTGGGGTGTGATGGACCAGTTCAAACTTGTAAAACATAAGTTCCTGAATTCGACTTTGTTGCACACTCATCTGTGCAGCTTTCAAATCACTCATGGACTGCATAACATGTCAGCACACTATCTACCTCTACACTACCAACCTCAGCATTTACTTTCTTTTCCATGGTTAGAATTACTTTGGTCATGTGATCTACATGCTACAAACTAGCATATACTAAATTATTGCAAAACTTTTGACTCACCCTAGTAAAGTGGCAGAATTACCTGAAAATGTTCAACCAAAGCAATAATTGCAAAATTGCAGGTGATCCCCATTGTGTGGGTGGATTGGAAGGAGAATCTGTTGAAATTCTAATTAATAGCGTAGTTTTAAAATGAGGACAACCAAGTTTGTACAATAAACCTGGCACCAGACTGGAGAGAAGATGCGTCATGAATTGGACATGCTATTCCCAAAGCTCCAAGATGGATCACCTGTCCAGCAAGCTCGACTGAGCAAATCATCTGACGAAAGATTTTGTTTGGTATGGTTGCTCCTGTTTTGAAGCACCTGCTACAGTGTTGCTAATACAAATTGTAGTGTGCCAGGCTATGAGTTGTTCTGGGAAACCAACCTTTTACCAGTGACATTTTGAATTGTATGGCAGAAAAAAACATCAGCTATTATTGTAGACAGACTTGTATGATATATTAGGATTCAAATACATGTTCTTTGTTTGAAATAAAATTATCTTTAAAGGTCAAAATAGTCCATTAATTACTGTCTAAAAACTAAATGCTAAAAATGGGAGTCCACCCAAACATTTCCTTTATAAAAAGGATCATTGAGTTTTTAATGTTTTGAAAACACTGCTATAAAATATTGTTCAACATTGTTTGTTCTTATACAACAGAGTGTGGCTCAAGCATAAATTATTTGATTAAACATTCGTTATATAATAAGAATTGTATATAGCAATCCATTTTCTTTATACAACTTGTGTTAATCATTGGTTTGTCGAATTTTATGTCTATTGCTAAAAATTCTATAAATCTGTTTCTGATTTAGGAAAAGACAATTATTGTACACAGTATCATATGATATTCAAATAAATATTTGCCCTGTCATTGAGGCTTAGAATATGCTGACTGTAGCCCCCTCCCTGCAGAGGGGTAAGCCTACACCTACTAAATTATTTGTATTAGATAAGACTACTCAATTAATCAAATAAATGTAATTCATTAATAAAACACCATGTAACTGTAAATTATTAGTATTTGATAGGAATACTTGAAACCATATGATTGTGTGAAAATTATTGAAATTGTGGTCAACAAAGGTGAAAATGATTGAATAAAACTCTGATCTACAAATTAATAAATTTTTATTTCTTTAAACTGAGTAAAAAGCTTGTTGAGAAAAAAAAGCAGAAACCACAGAGAAAAGATAATATTGATTAGAGCAAAAATATTTGCCAATATTTATGTTATAAGAAGAAAAAAAAAACAAAGTTGAAGTTTGTTGTCAAAATCTGAGTTGATAAATTTTGTGCCTTTAATTGATCTTGTATGAAGATGTCATTATGTAGAGAGAAAAATGTATTTATACCTTTTTAAAAAATATATATATATATGCAGCTGCAATTGAAGTTTTTTGTCAGCCGAAAATAGATGGAATATTAGTACGAATATTTTTAACCCAATGAGAAATGTAAACAATTTCATTCAATTTAAATTGATTAAATGATATTGAAATTAATGTATCGTTAAAGGAAAAAAAATTCTGGTTTTAAGTCAAAAGAAATAAACTAAAAAGTATTAGATACAGAATAAATCCATACCTACTAAAGAAAATATTTATTTCTTTGATTTTTACAAGATGAAGAAGGCTTGAAATTAAATAAAAAGTTGATGATTTATTTATCAATCTAATTGGTTAAAAAAATGTATTTTTTAACAATTTTGAAGGGAAAAAATTTCTGGAATTATTTTGGGTTTTGATCTGCAAATTTTTTTATGGCAAATCAAATATTGTCATCTGTGAAGTTTCTCAAAATTTTAAAACTAGTGCAAAAATAAAACTTGTCTAAAAATACAGATACAAAAATTACAGTTTCTCATTTGTGTGCAAATTATCAATATCAAATAGGAATACTTTTAAATCATCTAATTATATGCAAATTATTAGTATTAGATAGGAATTCTTGAAACTATATAACTGTGTGCAACCAAATTATTATTATTAAACAGGAATAGTCATTTTAAAATGTATAATTGTTTGATTGAAACAATATAACTGTGCAAATAAGTTGTATTAAATTACTTGAAACTAAAGTAATTTACAAATGATTATTTGCTAATTAAAACCATGTGATTATTTTGTATAAATAATTAGTGTCTGAAATCATATAACTATGTGCAAATTATTTGTATCAAAATAGTTACTTAAAGTTGTAATTTTTAAAAATAATAATCATTGATTACTTGAAACCATCATTTTATTTAAAAAAAAAAATGAATTTGGCATTAAATAACTCACCAAGAGTTGACATGCAGTAAAACGAACCAATCAGTACCATTAAAAGTTAATAGTTGCTTTTTAAAAAATGGTACTTGATACCTCCTTGCTTAACACTCAGCACATAAGAACGTATCAAGGGTAAAGTGGAGCAATCCAGGGAAAGGAGTAGCGCCCTCCCCTATACCTCAGTGTAGTAGCTATTGAAAAGGGAGCCTTCTGGTCGCCAACTTTACTTTACTATTATTATAGTTGATTAATTACAATCTGAAAGATTGATGCTAAAAGTAGGGGTCCTCCTGAATATTTCTTTTATAGAAAAGGGTCTTGTAGTTTTTAATCTTTAAAAATCCTTGTCCCCAAAAAACTTTATTTTAAATACAGTTGCTCTTTGATTTTAATTTAAAAAGATAACATTCTTAATGAACAAAGTTGTATTTCACTTGTCTGAATAATACAAGGAATAATAATTGTATTTTATGTAAGAATTTCAGAAGACCACAGAAAATTGGGTTATGTATTATCGATATATGATAGAGAAAGGCAATTCTTGATGTATGCAACCCAGTTGGTTTGGGTTGTAGAATACACTGACTGCATCTCATGGGCAGAGGGGTAAGACACCCACTTCTAATGAGTGTCCTACATATGACATTAAACAATCTAATGGTGAGGCTCTAGTAATACTTGAGCTGTGGGGAATGTGGACAACCACTTCATTGCCATGGCTCCCAGGTCCACTCTTACGTGGAGTGGTAGCACTTGATAGGGCCCTATCTATGGGTCAAATAGAACTGTTTGACATTTAAACTGAATGCAAACAAATGACATGTTCAACTGAATTCTTAGAAATAAAACTGTTTGACCATTTAACTGGGCGTAAACAAATGACTGATGTTTAATTGAATTGTTAGTGATACATAGCAATACTTGAAACCAATTAATTATGTGCAAACGAATAAGTAATGTTGAATAGAATTATTAGTGTTAAATAGCAATACTTGAAACTCTTTAACTGGGTGCCTCAATTGAATTATTGGTATTAGATAGCAATAGTTGGAACCATTTGACTATGTGCAAATTAGTGAATAGTGTTGATTAGGAAAAATTAGTATTAAATAGAAATACGTTTGCCACTTCACTATCTGCAAATAAAGGAATAATATTGACTAGAATTATTAGTGCTATATATCAATAATTGAAATCATTTATCTGGGTAGAAAGAATAGCCATACAAATGTGCAAACAAATTAGTTCTAACTCTTTAAAAGTAAAATTTTGCCCAGTCGGCTGTAGCATAGACAGACTGCACCTCTGCAGAGGGGTAAGATCCCCCCCCCCAACGAGTGTCCTGGATATGACACTAAACAATCTGATGGTAAGGTTCCAGTAATGCTGGAGCTTTGGGGAATGCGAAGTACCCCTTTATTGCCATCGCTCCCAGGTTCACTCTGGCCCGGAGTGGTAGCACCTAATAGGGCCCTATCTATGGGTTAAATAGAAATAACAGCATACTTATGCTAAACTGAATTGTTTGAGTAAACTGAATTGCTAGAAATAGAAATGTTTTTGATAATTAAACCGTACTTACATTTAAACTGTGTGCTTATGCTTTGAAATAGAACTGTTTTTCAACATTAAAACTGTATTTACACTTAACGGAATTGTTACATAGAACTGCTTGAATAGTTTGAAATAGAAAAGTTTTGGTCAATTAAACTGTGTACTCATGCTAAACTGAATTGTTTTAAATAGAACAGATTATTTACATAAAAATGGATTTGGCATTAAATAACCTACAAAGGTTGATATGCCATAAAACCCAACAAACCAAACCAAAAGTAAAATTACCAACAAATTATTCACTTACAAATCATATATGTATATCCATTTAATTCTGTGCAAACAAAGGATTTCTAGTAAATAGAATTATTTTTGTTAGATAGAAATACTTGAAATCATTCAACTGATTGCAAAAGAATGAGCCTAGGCTTATTTAAAAATGTTATCAACAAAATGTGTTTACAAATCATGTGTATATATATATATATATATATATATATATATATGTGTGTGTGTGTGATTTACAGCTGCCACTCGCATAATACAAACCTTTTCAAACGAATTGAACACTCTGGTATGCGGTAAGGTATAAATGTAAACAAATGAAAGCTACTACTTAATGCCTTATAATTCCCTAACTGATGTGGTTCGCTTGTTGGCTGAGCGGTATGGTACTAAGTCTAATGTAAAGTTGGGCAGATTTTGATCCCATCTTCGAGCGTCCTTCATGTCTAGACACAGTGAAGAGTTGTGATACAACGAAACAGTTTGTGGATGACTATATATAAGGATTTGGCATAAAATAACCTACATGGTTGATATGCCATAAAACCAAACCTAATCATGATGTATGCACCAAAAGTGGCACAATTTATTCTAATTGTAATGACAATGAATAATTATCTCCCTTAGAGAATTGGCATAAGTCTCAATTTTGTACCCCTTTTATATACTGCTTGTTGATAACACAAAATGTCTAGTTCTAACTGTTGGGATATGTTGGTGTATTTTTTCTTCTAAATACCATTGGTATGTATATTATGTGTATGAAAGATTAAATGTTCTATACCTTTTCCAGTTCAAAATGAACTGAACTATTCCCATTTTGAACTGGAAAAGGTATCGTGTAATGTGTTGACCTTAATTTCTTTTCCATTGTGTTCTGTGTTTGTATATCACAGATATTAACTAATGCTAAGATTGGTCTTTGATCAAGTGGAGACTCGACTAGATATCTTCCTTAGCACCAAGCTTTACAATATAATGATTTTTACCAATTAATTTGCATGTGCTGTGAACATGTTAAATTTATTTTGTGAATATTTCAGTTATATTGAAAATGAAATTTGAACTTTTTTCTGATGTTATTCATTCCTGTCTCTAATTGTCTTGAGACTCATTGCACAAGGGAATTTTGAAAATCATCAACTGAAATGAAAGAATTTAGAAACAGAATCTGCCTGGTGAATTTTGTACTGATGAAAGAATTTCATTGGATGGGGTAAGAAGAAGAGAAAAGGAAGGAGGAATAAAAAAGAAAAAAAAAGTAATTAAAAAAAGAAAACAAAAGAGAAAAAGATGGAGATTGAGGATTTAATGTATGCAATTACCTAACCTATCCACCATGAGTGGGTTATAACACAAAGTCAATTTTTAAGCAGAGTAAAGCTGGGTTGAATTCAGAGTTTTCTTTTTCCTAGTTTGGTTCCCAAAGCAAAAGAACCCAGTTTTCTGTAGTATTTACCCATAACTAGAGGGAGAACAGATGGATTGGATTCATGCCTTTCCCAAGGGCATTAACGTGAAATGAAATGCAAACAGCTTTGTCCAAGATTTGAACTGGGATCACTTATTTCATTTCCTATGATCATTGTTTTAGTGAGTATTTAATGTATTTGGCTAAATGTAATGCCCATGAAGACTGTTTAGCTTATTAAAAAATAAACAAATAATATAAAAAGGCTAAATATTTATAAAAGATTGAGACAAAAATTGTGGTATAAGATTTTTCATCACAAATCTGAAATCATGTACAGAAAAAACTGATTTTTAGAAAATGAAAGGTTGGCTGCCTTTCGTATGATTTTCTTTTTACTTCCAAAAAATGAAAACAAAATTTGCAATTGATTTTCAAAGCATTTAGATCAGGTGTCCCTAACACGTAGCCGCAAATGTTCAGTGTTCCAAAGATTTGAAATCTGAGTTTCTTGCTTGCCACATCCTCGATTTCTATAAGAACCACATGCTATGATCTTAATGATTCCCCAACTTTATCACCCACAGCCAGCGAGTAGTGCACATGTTTGGCTTTATATGCCACTGTGAAGAGTTGTTCTCAAAACTGAAGCATGCTAAGTGTATGGTGCATAGGCAACTATCAAATTATCATTTGTTTGACATGTTCTTTCTGCCAGCCTTTTCATTTAACTTGGATATACAATCATTTTGTGACTGCAAACAACAGGAGATTCATTATGATTGTTAGTTTGTGAGTTTAGCAGTTTTTTCTGTCCTTTTTCAATCCTTAATCTTCCTGAGTTTATTACCTTTCAACCAAGAAAATTAAAGTCTTTAATTTAAATGACATTGTCATTATTACTAAAGAAATATTTTTATCAACTTCAAAGCTTGACTTAAAACTATTTTTTCAAGTTGATTTTAATTTTTCTTTCTTCATCTGACTGATCCTTCACTTTGTTTATTGATATCAAAACAATTTGGTTTTATGAAATTGCTATTCTCGTATCAACCTTTCTGTTATTTATCCATGACTGAGGGAAGCCTTCTTTTACTTTTACAATAACTTTCTATACTTCAATCTTTTCCTTTCTCTGTATCCCTTTGTTTTTTTTTTTCCATTTCTATTCACTGTACATTTTTTCATATACTTGACTGAAATCCTTTCCCATCAGTCAACTAATGGTCCTGTGTTCTTAGCTTTTCAATACAACTGATACCATCATCTTGAGCCCATAGACACTTTCTTTCCTTCCAACTTTTTCTCTCTTCACTTGAATGATTTCAAAGGATTTCAATCAACAGATGTTCTTATGTTCTCTACTCACTCACATGACAAATGCCACCATTACAAACCTGTAAATAGAAATGCTAATTCATAAACAAACATTCAAGTTATTTATATGAACTTTGCTAGAATATAAATATAAACAGGAAGTGACTTGACATCAAGTATTTAAATAAGTACCTGAAAATATGCTAGACAAACCATGACTCCACTGGGTTTCTGTTTTAACATGGGTCCATGATTATGTTGATCAAGAATTTGAAAAATTAAAAAAAAAAAATCATGTTCAATCCAAATGCCCCCCCCCAAATCATGTTCAATCCAAATGTAACCCCCCTCCCTGAAAAAAACAATCATGTTCAATCTAAAGGTAGCCCCCGACTGAAAAAATCATGTTCAATCCAAATGTAGCCCCCCCCAAACTAAAAAAAAATCATGTTCAATTCAAATGCAGCCCCCCCCCCCAACTAAAAAATCATGTTCAATGCAAATTGGATTGATAATTGTTAGAACACTTTAAGCTTATTGCTCTAATAAAAATCTTGATATGATGTGCCATTTTCTTTTTCTGGGTTAAGGTCACACACACACACACACACACACACACACACACAATGAGAATTTTAAATAATATGTAGATAATAACTTAAAAATAACTTGTGCATAAACACAGGAAAATATTTCCAAATTGTTCATTTGTTTTTTTTGTTGTTTGAATCGGGTTTATCATCAAAGATTTCAGTGAATGAAGAAACACTTATATTCTTGTTTTATATTTTGTTGTTGTGACGCGGCATAAATAATTATCCCAGGACGAGAGTCCATTTTATGCGCATGTGACGTTGAGGGCAGTCTGGCACTTGACCCTCCACAAAATAAGTCCCAGTCAAGACTCCTATTTCGGGCATATGGTAAACCGGCAAATAATGTGGAGGTTAATTTGGGGCTAGACTGATCTCGGACGTTGGTAAGGGGGTACCAATTCACTTTCACATACACCACCAAGTCCTTTGTCTTCCTACCTCCTCAGATAGTGGAAAAAACGAACTTTGAGGTTAGAAAATATTAACTGCAGTCAAATTTCCAAAATTCCCTTGTAATGTTTTAAGGTGTTTTAAGACGTTTAGTGAGAATTAATGACAGTGATACGAAGCTGAAACAAATATGTGCAACAGAAGACGAATTGATAGAGGAAATAACACAACCAAATAGATTTCAACACAAAGCTGCATTTAAAATATAACAAAATTTTAATAGGTGACGACCAAACAAATATTAAGGTTTAAGAAACAGTTTCTTTCACTTTTCCTTTTTAAATACTGGCAATATTAAGCCAACAGGAAGTATCAAACATAAATGTCTCTCAACAGTCCTTTTCTTTCTCTTTTTTCCTTTCTTTCTTTTTCTTTTATTTGAGAAAATATCTAAGTCACCGGACTGAAGCATGTAACAAAGTTCATTCACTAATTTCATCATCATCATCATATCACGCTGGTAGCACGGATATCCCTGACCCTCTCTCGCCACTCCTCCCTATCGTTCATCGCCCTAGGTAGGTCTTCAGGACAGCATCCCGTATCCTCACATAGCTGCTGAATGTATGTTTGTGCTGGTCGTCCTGCTTTTGCACGGCCATGTGTGGGGGTCCATAAGAGTACATCCCTTGCTGAAACATACTTTTTTCAGTTTCTCTCTTTCCTTTTTTTACTTTTTTTTTTTTTTTTTTTTTTTGAATACATGTAACTTTCCAATATTTAGGAATTTGTAGAAGGAAAACAGTTTAAGTTGTATTTATCTTTGACGAGTTTCAATGTTGAGATTTCTTTCTCTCTTTTTAAGGGCGAGTGACCTTCCCGGAGTTGGCTGAGGTCAGCGTCTTTTTCTGCTGACTTCTGTCCAAAGACTCTGTTCTACTCTTTTTATAGGAGACTTTCCCTGGAGTCGGCTGAAAATCAGCATGTCTTCTTACGCTGACTTCTGTCACAAAAACTTAAGATTCTTTTCCAAATTTCTCTAACAGAAAAATGGCATTTTGGCGCTAAGTGTCTATGGGACAATCATTTGACTTTTTCCTTCTCCCACTATTCCATCCAGTCAAGATACCCAAGTGACCTGGATTCCTTTCTTTGTTCAACAGACTGCAGGTCATAGTGTGGGGAGCTGACCTCCATTCATATATCATTTTAACAGTCAGTCTTAGTGCCTGTTGATTCAAACACAGAAGGGTAGGGGAATTGACCTCCCCTTACCTCTCTCTGTAGCATACCACATCACAGTTGTTGATTGATTGATATTAACATGTGAAGCCATCTAAGATTATTTTATGTCCAGAGGTTAGAGAATTAGATTCATTGTACATTTATGTGTGCATTTTTTATAAAATGATATGGTTTCAAGTATTCATTTCTATGTAAAACTATTCATTTGTTTCCACAATTATCATATAGCTCTAAGTAACAAATGATTATAATAATAATAATCCAGGGTTGTCCTTGTGGTGTAATGGTTAAAACGATGGACTGCAGAACCGTAGTGAGTTCATACTCTAGTTGTGCTATTATGTTCACTTTCTGACAAATCCCCTTGGGAAAGGCATGAACCCCCTTATCCTCCCAGCTATGGGTTAAATAGTACCACTACTGCTCTTCTAGGAAAATGGCTTTGGTATTAAATAACCTACAAAGGTTGATATGCCATTAAACAAAGAAACCAAAACTAATTATATTCCTTAGTAAACAATTACAGCTTCCATTAACTGTCCTTAATTCAAATAATCTACAGTTATAGGTATCAAGTATTCCTATCAAATAGGAATAATTTTTAAACGGATCTATTTGATCCTAAATGGGATCCTAACAGGTACTACCACTCTGGATCAGATAAAAACATGAAGAAAATTTTTTAAATGTTTATTTTTAGATGAAGCATTGTCGGTCAGTGATTATTTTTTTTTATTTGTACTTTTCTTTATCTTAATTTTTAGTAGTCTTTTATTTTTAATCATCACTCAACAGGTCCTTGGGGTGTTGGAATGCTTGGTGGGAACGAAAATATTTAATCCTCATCATTCTCCAAGGACCAATATTAGCATTAGTACATCCATGATATACTAACATGAAACAAAACAAAAGACAAGACAAGCTCATTTACACATAAAAGAACATTTAACTTTTATATATATATATATATATAATTATAATATAATATCTATATATATATAATTATAATATAATATCTCGAGTTAAAAAAATGTGCGTCCAAGAGAGTTTAATGGCATATCAACCTTCATGGGTTATTTAGTGTCAAAGGCATCTTTGTAGAAGAACAGTAGTGATACTATTTAACCCAGAGCTGAGGGAAGATGAGTGTTCATACCTTTCCCCAAGGGCATTAGTCCAAAAGTGAATGTGATAGCATGACCGGAGTTGGAACTAACTATGATGTTGCCGTCCAGCATGTTAGCCACTACGCCACAGAGACTCCCACACCCAGTTTGATTTGGGTAACAAGTGCCTTCTCATAGTTATTTGGTAGACTAGTTGATGCTTTTAATGAGGCTTCCTTGAATCAAAGAGGGTGAGAGTTCAAATCTCAGTCTCAGCTCATTCTTTATTTCCAGTCTGGTAGACTGAGAGTAATTTAAGTGCCTGGGCAAAAAGTATTAGTGGTCCCTTTAACTTATCCCACCTACCATCCGTTCCTCACAGACATCAACGATCTTAATCAGACATTTGTTTCTAAAGCTACATGTCTCTAAAAATATAGAAACATCTAAGATATTGGAGTAGTAATTTTACTAAGCTTTTTGCTTAGATGTGGCACAAGGCTGAATGAATAGGGTACCCAATGAGACTCGAACGCACTCGTGAAGGTCTGCTAGTCTAACTTGCTAACCATTACACCACGGGAGGTGCCAAATATATTAGAGGATATTGACAGAACAGTAGGGATTCAAAGATTCAAATGTCCAGTTTTTACTGTTTGGGTGTCTTGGTATAATTAGGGGGGTCCCCCCCTGGGGCATTGTCTATTTGTCTAATTGCTTAGGCTACCTCCCGACCCTTACACCCGCATAATACAGAGTTCATGAAATCTCAATAGATACACAGGTGGGGATGGCTAAATGGTTAACATTACTGAGAATAGAACTAACAAACCATATTCGAACATCAGCCTAAGATAGCATCCTTTACCTGACATTGGTATGATGGTTAGTGTTTGCCAACGGGCCGGGAGACCTGGGTTCAATCCTAGGTCGAGTCATACCAAAGACTCAAAAAATTTACTTGATGTCTCCTTGCTTAACACTCAGCATTACAAGGTATGAATCAAGGGTAAAGTAGAGCAATCCAGGGAAAGGAGTAGCACCCTCCCCTACACCTTGGTGTAGTAGCTATTGAAAAGGGAGCCTTCGAGTCACCCTCCACTACAGTCGCCAAGTTTACTTACTTCCCATGTAACACAAAGTAACCTGTTGGATGTTATATGGAGTGGAAGTAAGCACCACAAAGTTAGCCCTATTAACGTAAAAAAGGTTATGAAGGGTGGGGGGTTGCTTAACATCTAAGTTGATTTTACCACTGTCATTTGTCTTACCCTTCAGCAGAGGATGCAGGTCGCATATTCTAAGCCCAGCCCTCTAGAGAGGGCGAGTGAGAGAGAGAGAGATCTATTTGTTTGTTTATTTACAGTGCTACAAAGTAATCATTACTATATCAATGGAACAGTGGGGATTTGTAGTGTTAAATATTTTAGTGAAAACATTGGTTCATTTGAGATTACATAAAAAATGAGACTTTTTCAACTTGGATCTCTTGTAGAGCAGATTGGGTTCTTTTAGTTTAGAAGGAAAACCCAGAATTCAAGCTGTCTTTACTTAAAAACTGACATTGTGTCACAACCTATCAATGACAGATGGTTTGGATAAATACATATTTCTACCTCTCGGTGTATTGAACCCTTGGATGTTGTCAAGTTACCCAACTGCTCTGTCCAATCATATTCATTGTTGTTATACAGTCAGTTGTGAATTTAAAAAAATCCTGAAAATTAAGATAAAGAGAATTAGTTTTTGTAATTAGATGAAGAAAATGTTTGTAAGGTTGGTAAACCCCCGTCAATATCAAAATTAAATATATGACCATGCTGTTTGTATTTCGAATAAAGGAATGTCTGTTAAAACACACACATACACACACACACACACACACACACACACACACATGCACACACAGGAATAGTGTATTTCTGGTGCTACAAGTCACCTTATATCCTACTTAAGACACAAGACCATTGCTTGTTTCCCAGTTGATGTCAACAACATAAAACTACTGACCATCCTTTATATGAGGTCACATATTTTTCTTTTTATTTTCAAAGAGTATCACTGGATTGAAGATTGTTTTTAATGTTCTGCAATTAATGTGAAAATCATGATAGTAATGGGGGTGAAAATGTTGCTATATGTAAGAAGTAAGTTTTTTTTTTTTCTCAGTTTATTTTTCTATTTTCACTGATACAAAAAAAACATCTAGATTTTCTGATTGAAACTTTACAAACATTGGAAATTACATATTTAGTCATATCTATGCATTGATTTGTTTACATGCAAATGCATTCACAAGTCTCATGAGGAAAAAAAGGCTTTTATTTTACATGAGAAATATTTATTTTAAAATATAATCTATTTCTTTACAAATATTCTCCACCCAATCCTTTGTCCATTAATCAAATAGATTAAACATTATACAACAAAATTTTCAGATCAAATACCTGTTAGGCTATGGATACATGGAACATTCTTATATACTTTGTATATGTTTATGCATTACAAAAATTCTGATTGTGTGTAGGGGACGAAAAAAAAGATGGAGGATAGTATAGAAAAT
The DNA here is from genome assembly GCA_963585895.1 of Sepioteuthis lessoniana. Lineage (NCBI taxonomy): Eukaryota > Metazoa > Mollusca > Cephalopoda > Myopsida > Loliginidae > Sepioteuthis > Sepioteuthis lessoniana. The sequence goes on along the minus strand of OY757929.1, from coordinate 6,185,056 downwards.
TGGATTAACATACTGTCTTCTATTTTTTTTTTTTCTCCTACCTTGAAATTTATTTCCATACATTACCTCTGTGTGTGTGTGCACACACACACACACATATAATCTCTTGTAATCTATCAAAAATGTCACACCATAGCTTGCCTTGTTGGTGGGGCTTAGAATACACTGACTGTATCCCTTGCAGGAGGATAAGACTCCCCACCCCCGACAAAAAAGGGGTGTCATGGTTATGATACTTAAATACATCTGTTAGTGAGCCTTCAGCTCTGGAGGTCTTATGAGTGTGGAGTACCTCCCTTCATTGCCATTACTCCTGGATTCACTCTGACCCAGAGTGGTAGTACCTGTTAGGGTCTCATCTATGTGTTAAATAGATCTGTTAAAATATTATTTGTATTAGATAGGAATACTTTATCCTATAAAAATTCCAAAGCTGGTCAAAAAAAAAGGGAAATATAAATGTACAATTTACACAATTAACTGACTTCTAAGCATAAAATAATCCCAGACAAGTTGACATACCATTAAAATCAATCAATCAATCAATCACACCATTGCAAGATATTTATTAGACTAATAAACTTAAAACATAGAGAATAAATAAATTTGTCACTGAGTGATGTTAAACTTTATTTTTTAATTATCCAAATTCTTGATCCAACCAAGATCACTTTCTAATGCTTATTAGAATCTTTTACTAGACAGAAGTACCAATATCATCATGGACAAGATCTTAAGAGTCACTGATTGTTGTGTGAATGATGTTATGTATGGTGAGGAGACATAGGTACTTTGTGCTACCCAAAATATCAGGAAATATTTCTTAATGTACTCTCATTTTTTGTCAATGCACTTAATTCAGTGATAGGTCAAACATCTTGCTGTGAAAATTTCTGAATATTCAGTTAATAACTGGGGTAGCCTATAGACTTAATGATCTATCCTCACAATATTACTGATGTCTCTCTCTCTCTCTCTCTCTTATATATATATATATATGTATATATATATATATATATATAATCTTCAACTGAATCTATTGGGTTTGAAGACCTGTCAGCTGGTTTTTGTTGTCATATGTATTCTATATATCTTGAGGGTGAAAGTGGTAGTTGCATTTCTATTGAGTATTTATCTTTGTCTCATATTTTATACAACCTAGACTTTAAATAGCTTGATAAGAGATCATTTACAACCATTGATATATATATATATATATATATAACTACCTACAAAAGCAGAAGTAATCTACCCAGGTTTTACCTTACTGGATAAATTCATAAGTTTGTATGATATTTTTTATTCCCAAATTCGGATTTTTTCACACTGTCAGAATTATAGTATTAGTATAAAACTTATATATAAAAGAGGAACAAAAGTGACAAAAAGAAATATTTATTTTATGTGATTTTTTTTTTTTAAAGAAAGTTTTTAACGGATTTTGCAGATTATAAGAGAAGCAATGAAAAAGATTATCTAGCATATTCATTTGTTGCATGAAAATTGAGGTTTTCATTTTTATATATATATATATATATATATATATATATATATATATAATCTCAATAATTGTGAAACTTTAAATAATGGTTGTAATTTTTAAAAAATATTAATTTTTGCTAGTTTGATAAATCTACCTTTTGATTTACGTTTTTTTTTTATATTTTGTCTTGCACATCAAAACTTTTTTCTTGTTAGTAATAATTACAATTAACCAACATATTTGTGTATAGTGAGAAAAGGGTATGGCTACCGTTCACTACCCAGGGTGTTCAGGGTACTGGAAAACACTTATTTAGCTCTAAGAACTAGTTTCTACTATTTTCTTTTGAAGTTTTCTATTTGGTTTGTAATGTTCTTTTAAAAAATTCTCCATAATTTTTGGTTGCCTTTGACAAAATATTAACATTTATATCAACAAGATATGTTTGTTTTATTTTGAAATGCCTAGAAACACTTATCAGACACATCACAGCAAAGTGATATTTCCTTTTCTAATTATAAAACTACTTAGACTTGATGTGTAAAATATTCCTAAATATCCATTGAAAGTATTTTTTGTTTGTTTTTGCTTGCATATCAATGCTAACAATCTTTGTCAAGAGAATGGATTTTTCATTCTTTACTGATACTTGTAGATTTAATTCCGAACCTTATCTTTAGGTGTGTGTGTATGTATGTATGTGTGTGTGTGTGTATATATATAAGTAATTCATTAAAATGTCGTATCAATGTACTATCATCATAGACTGGTGTTTAATGATTGATTGTAATTCTAAAATATTCTCAATTCTAAAACTACTTATACTTCATATAAAAATATTCCTGCTGAAATACTACAGCAATATTGGGTTTGTAATTAACAATTGGTTTAATTTTTTGTTTGAATCTTAGAAAAAATAAAAGTACTTGAAAAGCAATCATGCAAACAAACATGCATATAACAGTACTCCAGTCAAAATTGGCATTGTCCTTCAAGGTACTGGATTTTATATATATATATATATATATATATATATATATATATATATATTTATATATATTGTCATCCACAGACAGTTTCGTTCTATCAGAACTGTTCAGTGTGGCTAGACATGCAGGATGCTCAAAGCCGGGATCGAAACCCGTCCAACTTTACATTAGACTAAGTTTCAGACCTCTTGGCCACCAAGCAGACCACGTTGGCTAAGGGAATTTTTAAGGTATTTATTTAGCAACAGCAGCAGCAACCGTTTGTTTACATTTTTTATACCCAGGGTACTTTATCATAATTTAGATATATATGCTTGAATACTGATATTGAACACTCTTTAATTATAAATATAGCAAATTATAATTATTATTAATAATAATTATTATTATATATACATATATATATATATATATATATATATATTAACAAATATGGATAATACAATGAAAGAAAAATGACCTCAGGGTGTCTGTAGCGGGGAGGGAGAATATATCACCCATCTTACTTGCACATACGGTAACGATCTGGATATGTACCCGGCTACAACTTGTGATTGCGGCAGAAAATTCAACAGCTTGCGAGGATCACGAATCCACAAGGCGCGCTGGTGCGAAGAACGTAATTCTCCTGCCGGAGAATGTAAATCGACTGATGGGTCTATGAATCAGGTTTACCCCCACAGTATTCACGAGCCCATTGCTGACCATCAGCGTCCTGGAGACATTTTTTTTGCAAGCCAAGAATTTAGTGGCCCAAGGGTAATCAGATAGCTACCTGGACAAACTTAGACCAGGAGCTTTCTTTTTACTCACCACCCATCTTGAGGGCCCATTGATCAACAAATAAAATCTTTTAGCAGAATTATATATGACGTTTTTCTCGAGTGCTTTTGGGCAGTAACGCATAAATGAAAGAAAACAAACCGAATAGATGACGGTTATAGAAAGGATTTCAACACGAATGTTATACACGCTGAGCCACCTTTCTCGTGTAATTATGCAAAATCAAGAAACGGTTGCTATGACATCTAATGACCGTAAGTAAACGCTTTTTTAAATCACAAACTGCACCAAAATGAAGATGAACGGACGTCCAATGTAATGTCCGCTTTTAGTTAATCTGGTGTATACATAGATATATATTTCTTTTAAATACCCTATCCGGTGGCAAAAGCTGCTCGGTAGCACCAGGAGTGGCAGTAGCACCAGGAGTGGCAGTACTGCCTTGAGCTACCGAAACTGTGTTATCACCCTGGTTGGCGGCTGATGAGGCTAGGGTATTGCTCGTGCTTTCACACGTTGTATGATGAAAATATATATCCACATGTACACAAAAGGTACCACCCAAAAGTTTACGCTGTTTGAATATGAAATAAAATTATTTACTTTAGTACTTGAGGGCCATTAGCCTAATGAGTAGAGTGTTTGCTAATGGCCTGGGAGATAAGGGTTCCATCCCAGGTCAAGTCATACCAAAGACTCAAAAAATGGTACTTGATGCCGCCTTGCTTAACACTCAGCATTATAAGGTAACGGTAAAGTGGAGCAATCCAGGGAAAGGAGTAGTGCCCTCCCCTACACCTCAATGCAGTATTGATTGAAAAGGGAGCCTTTAGGTTACCTTCAACTAAGGTAGCCAACGACTTTAGCACTTAATTTTCCATATCAAAGTAATCTCTTTGTGTGCAAATACATTGATTCACCATAAAAAGACAGGGAAAGTCTCTACTATATTTGGTATCTGTATGCTGCTCTAATCCCTGGAACTTTTTCATAGACTTTGCATGTGTGTGTGTGTGTGTGTGTATATATATATATATATATATATATATACACACACACACATATATGAACAGGTTCACAAATGATTTTAAATTTGGTATTTAGGATTTATTAGTCATATACTTTTGCTCTAAAAGTGTTTCTGACTTTTATGTCGTCTTCTGGAGATTTAAATTGTTAAATTAAGTTCAGGCTGTTCTTTTTATAGTAAAGATTATTTTCATTGGTTGTTTTGTTTTATTTCAGATGTGCCATTGGACATGAAAACTTGTGATCTATGTAAATCCTTAGGTGTGTGTACACACTCACATATACATGTGTGTGTGTGTATATATATATATAGACTTATACACACAATTATACATGTGTGTGTGTGTGTGTGTATATATATATATATATATAGACTTATACACACACAATTATACGTGTGTGTGTATATATATATATATATATATACTTGTCCTCGGGTTTTTTATGGGTATTGGGTGGATTTTTGTCCTCTTTATTCTTTCATTTGACGTCTTACATTTTTTTGTTCTTTTTTTATTAGATGTGTATACATATACATATGTGTGTGTATGTATACATTTAGGTATATATACATGTTTTTTCAAAGGTAACTGGTGGATTTAATGTGTGTGAGAATACATTTAACTACATACATAGACGTATTTTAAGCTTGTGTGTGTAAATTAGGCTTTGTTTAATGTTGGTTTATATATGTCTATGAATCTCTTTTTTTTTCCATTGTAGTAATGAGCAATCATCAGCCTGGTGTATTTGCATTATTTCAAATTCTCCTTGCTCAGTCGGCTGGGGCTGTTGAATACACTGACTGCACATCTGCAGTGGGGTAAGACCCCCCCCAACGAGTGTCCTGGATATGACACTAAACAATCTGATGGTAAGGTTCCAGTAATGCTGGGACCTTGGGGAGTACAGAGTACCCCTTCATTGCCATTGCCCCCAGGTCCACTCTCGTCTGGCGTGGTAGCACCTGATAGGACCCTATCTATGGGTTAAATAGAACTAACGGCCTACTTATGCTAAACTGAATTGTTTGATTAAACTGAATAGCTTGAAATAGAAATGTTTTTTTACAATTAAACCGTATTTACATTTAAACTGCGTGCTTATGCTAAACTGAATTATTTCAAGTAGAACTGTTTTTGACACTGAAACTGTATTTACACTAAACTGAATTGTTTAACATAATTTTTTTCACATGTAACTGTATGTAAACAAAATCTGTACTTATACTAAACTGAATTAACTGAATTAGAACTACTTGACTAAACTGAATAGCTGGAAATAAAAATGTTTTTCACAATCAATCTGTACTTGCATTTAAACTCTGTGCTTATGCTAAACTGAATTATTTGACCTTGAAACTGTACTTACACTAAACTGAATTGTTATATATAACTGCTTGAATAGTTTGAAATAGAAATATTTTTGACAATTAAACTGTGTACTCATGCTAAACTGAATTGTTTTAAATGGAAGTGATTATTTGCATAAAAATGGATTTGGCGTTAAATAACCTACAAAGGTTGATATGCCATAAAAGCCAACAAAGCAAACCAATCAAATTCTCCATTGTTATATTCATAAAGGTGTTTAGATGTATAAAGTTTTCTATTTTCTGGTAATTTGATGTTGCTTTTATATAAGGAGACTCTGTTGTTCAGTACTTGTGTATAACCAATACATACCTCATTGCTGTTTGTGCATTTGTAGATTACTTTTTTAAATTGCAGTTCAAATTTCTTTTTATTATATAATCTTGATTCAAGGAAAAAAACAAAGAAAGAACAAAGGAGGACACAGATCCACCCAGGATACATACAAAAAAACCTTTACATAGATGAGAGGTCCTCTTGAACATTTAACTTCAATGGGACATTTACAGGCACAAATTTTAAATTAAACCAAACGAAAACAAGGGGTGTCCTTGTTGTGTGATGGTTAAAACACTGGACTGTGGGATTATAGTAAGCAAGTTCAAACTCCAGTCGCACTACAAGGTGGAATGATAAAATTGTCGCCCTAGAAAAGACGACATGATTCAATTTCTGTTTAATGAAACCGGTTTTCTTTTTTTGTTGCAGACCATCACTAGTTGGCCAGTTGTGTACAAATCCCAAGAGCGATAGGAGCCTTCTATCATGTCTGAAAGTGACACAATGTTCAACGACCGAGAGTGGAGATGCGCCGCTGTACAACTTATCCTCTCTACCGATCCAAGTTACGACAATAGGACCATTGCCAGCACCCTCAAAATGCAAATCTGGATTGCCACAAATAACAGGGACGTGCCCAGGGTGATGAAAACAAAGTTTCCGGCTATGGTTATGGTCTTTGGTGTAGTTTCAAGTGAGGACCACATCATGTCACCTCACACCTTCAAAGTCGGCTTGAAAGTCAACACTAAAGTGTACCTGGATGTGCTGAAGAGTGTGGTGATCCCCTGGTGCAATCAGGTGGCCAGTGGCAGACCCTGGGTGTGGCAGCAGGACTTGACGCCGGCCCACATGTCCAGGCTTGGCTTCAGAAGGAATCCTCCGACTTTGTACCCTTCTCTCACATCTTTGAAGTCAGCTTGAAAGTCAACACTAAAGTGTACCTGGATGTGCTGAAGAGTGTGGTGATCTCTTGTTGCAATCAGGTGGCCGGTGGCAGACCCTGGGTGTGGCTGCAGGACTCGATGCTGGCCCACAGACCCAGGCTTGGCTTCAGAAGGAGTGCTACGACTTTGTACCCTTCTCTCATTGGCCTCCCCCGACCTGAACCCACTGGACTACTTCGTTTGGTCATACGTCAAGAACATCACCAACATGACTTCTCACAAGACCAAAGCCAGCCTGATTGCCGTCATCTGCTGAGCTTGTGGAAAAGGCATGCTCCCAGTTCCGGATCCGTATCGAGGCGATGATTGAGGCTGAAAGCGGCTACATTGAAGAGATGTCAGCCCTACTACATAATCAAATTAACTGAATTGATTTTTTCAATAAAAGTTTTAAGATAAAGCTGTAGTATTGTTTTCTTTAGGACAACAATTTTATTGTTCCACCCTGTATAATGTTCACTTTTGGACAAATATCCCCTGATCCTACCAGCTATAGGTTAAATAGTACCACTACTGTTCTTGAGGGATGGCTTTGGCATTAAATGACCCACAAAGGTTGATATGCCACTAAACAAATATATATATATATATGTGTGTGCATGTGTGTGTGTGTATATATATATATACACCGGAGTACATTGCTTATGAGTTTCTCCATACTTCTCCAGCAGTGTCCCGCATGTCTTGTTCATCTAACTTGGGTAGTTTTTGTAATGCATAGTTGGTGGCTGTGCAGCTGCTGCTTTGTCTGGTACTGCTTTCCAGGACTTATTCAATTGTGTGTATGTATATGTGTGTGTGTGTGTGTGTGTGTATATATATATATATATATATATATATATATATATATATTAAATAACTTATTGAATAATAGCACCTACAGTAAGGGGAAAAAACCCACAAGTAATTCGAAGATAAAAATATACAAATCACTGTCTAGCGGGGGATATATATATATAGGAAAAAAAAAAGGCCAACCTTGTCATACCAATTGAAAAAAATCAACAGATACGCAATTGATTGGTCAAAAGAAAAAAACACTGCAATTGCTGCTAAGCTACAAGGGCAAAAAAGTGCTCAATACTAAGTAGAGCAAAATAGTGAGGAAAATTATTTTGTGAGTCAGGAACTAACCTACTACAGTTTCGCCTAAGCGGTTCATCAGGGTACCTAATCCCAATTAGGTACCCTGATGAGCCGCTTCGGTGAAACTGCAATAGGTTAATTCCTGACTCATGAAATAATTTTTGTCATATATATATATATATATATATATATATATATATATATATATATATATATATATATATATATATATATGTGTGTGTGTGTGTGTATATATGTGTGTCCTGGGTATGGCTTGAAACTGTATCCTGTGGTAAGACTGCAATTTTGGAGATGTGTAAAGACATGCCTTTGTTACCATTACTACCATTACTATCTGATCCAAAGTGGTAGTATCTATTAGGGTCAAAAAGATTTGTTTGAAAATTATTTGTATTAGATAGAAATACTTGAAACTGTATAATTATTTGCAAATTATTTGTATTAAGAGTTACTTAAAGCTATCATTGTTTATGAAGGAGGGTTAGGATTTATTACTTTTAACCACTTAATTGAGTACAAATTAATATTCCGAAGGAATGTTTGAAAAACCATCTGTGCCAACAATTATTATTAAATAAGAATACTTGAAACCATATCTATCCATTTATCTATTGTAAAAGTGAAGTTGGCGACTGTAGTCAAGGGTGACCTAAAGGCTCCCTTTTCAATAGCTACTACACCGAGGTGTAGGGGAGGGCACTACTCCTTTCCCTGGATTGCTCTAATTTACGCTTGATATGTACCTTATAATGCTGGGTGCTAAGAAAGGAGGTATCAAGTACCATCTTCTTTTTTAAAAGTCTTTGGTATGACTCAACCTGGGATTGAACCCCAGTCTCCCAGACCATTAGCGAACACACTATTCACTGTTTTTTTGTTTTTTTTTCATATAAATCAAGTTTAATAATAGACTTATAAAGACTAATCCATACAGAATATGATATTGATATATTCTAACAGTGCTCAATGAAATATAAAGGTACTAAAACTTTATTAAATAAGAGAAATGAATTAATATTGAAATGTTGACATCGAAATAGATTTAAACTAAAATGATATATATTAATTTCACTATATTGGCCTTGTTGAACAAATTTGATGAATTGTTGTTATAATACCTACTCTTAATGTGTAACAATCATTAAATAAAGATAACAATAGGACTATATGATATTAATAATTTAAAAATTTATCTAAAAATTACATAGAAAATTTTAAATGAATATCAAACAGAAAAATAATTTTGGATTAGTTTTCTCTTAGTGAATTAACTACCATGATCTGGTATTTTAAATGATCTAATGGAACCAATTACACTTAGAAATAGTGAAATAAAAATAAATTAAAAATCAAAATAAAATTAACCACCAGTGAAAGAGAGCTAACTTATTAATGAAAAGATTTGAATCTCAACAAATAACTTATTTCCGAAAATAATTTATATATAATCATATTATATATCTGAATTTAATAGTATTAGACTAACGATCGTGATATTAACTGATTAATTCAATGGCAATGAAATTAAACAATATCTTATGACTTTTAGAATTTAAATGTAGTTAAAAATACTTATTGTTACAAAAGCAATGATAGTAAAAAATAAGATTTTTTTTTTTTTTAGAAAAATGGAATAAATGATTAGATTCAATTGATATGTTAGGATGCACTTGATATTCAGATTATAATAAAAATAGGTTTTTATTGTTTGTTTTAAGACAATGGGATACAAATTGAAATTTAAAATTTTAAAATGTAAACTATTGTTTATTGCTCTAGTTTTTCTGGTGCAACACCAGATAAGTAACGCGATACAATCTAGATTATAATCTATTGGGTTAGTATTTTTTGTATAGTACTTTTAAAAAAATTTTTTTTTTAATTATAATTATTTAAATATCTACATTAAGATAAACTTTATTTCCCCAGAATAACTGTAATAGTCCATTGAAAACTGTTTGCCATCTGAGAGTATATAAATAAAAAAAACCCAAGTGTTCAGGGGATGAGTTGATTTATAATTGTATATTACTCCATTGGCCTCGTGGGTAGAGTGTTCACCAATGGCCTGGGAGACCGGAGTTCAATCCCAAGTTGAGTCATACCAAAGATTAAAAAAAAAAGGTACTTGATACCTCCTTGCATAACACTCTGCATTATGAGATATGTATCAAGGGTAAATTGGAGCAATCTAGAGAAAGGAGTAGCACCCTCCCTAAAACCCCAATGTAGTAGCTATTGAAAAGGGAGCCTTCGAATTGCTCTTTTTTATATTAATCCAATGTTAACCATTTCTTTTTATTATTAAATCCTTATCAGGGCAATGTCGATATGTGATGATGTATCTTGTGAATTTAAAAATGAAATAAGGAAATTCTTAGCATTTACAACAAATATATCTGATGTAATTAGATGTCAAAATTTTTATTTTAAAAGTTAACATCTTTGCTATTAATTCTAAGAAAATTTTAGAAACTTTAGGATAAATATTTTTTAAGATTTTTCTTTTAAAAATTGTCTTTTTGCATAGTTTTGAAAATTTAAAAAAAAGATTTGCATTCTAAAAATTCATTAATATTTCTATTTTTGTTTGTATTTATACAAATAAATAGTGAAGCTTTTTTTGTTAATAATTTGTGATAAAAATTTTGGAAGAATTATGATTAGAAGTACAATTAACAAACATTAAAAAAGAAAGTATGAATATAAATAATTAATAAAAAATAATTTAGATACAAATTTTTGTAACTTTTTATTTAGAAGAAGTCGAAAAAAGAAAATGTCTGTTTTGATAGTATTATATTTTTAAATGAAGCTAGATTTAACAATCTGTGTTGTTTATTATGTATATTAATTAACATTTTGGAATCTTTAAATTAAAATTGTGATTCATTTCTAAATTGGGTTTTTCTAATCCATTTTTATTGTTGCCGATTCTCATGTTTCTCCTGTGTTTGCACGTAGGTTTTTTTGATTGATGTGAAATTTTACTTGCATCCTTCCTTTTACATCCTAAACACGGAACAAAGTATACACCTACATCACATTTGATATGATTATTATTATTTGTTCTTGAATATATTTGTATATAAAATTATAAAATATATATTATTAGTATTAAGAATATTTCATGGTATAATTGTTTATAAATGATTATCATCAGTTGTTATTTGAGGCCAGATATAGACTTGAAAAAAAGAATTTGGATTTAAATTAACCAACAACGACTGACATGCTATAAAACCAGCCAACCGATGATATGGTTTTGGGATTTTTCTTATACAACAATATTTATTACCTTTACATTCTCAGCTTTTTACCTGATTTTTTTTAGTATTTATATTCTTTGGATATTGTCAATCAATTTGAATTTTGATCACATTTGAAGAAACAAGGATTTTCTAACCAACTTGGAAAGTTTGTATTGTATAAATCCTGTGTTCCAAAGGATAAACTTTGATTTGTTTTTCCTGTTGAAATGATGTTATTTCATTTCTGACCTCACCTTGTTAATCATCTAAAAATAAATTTGTTTTGCTTAGTCCTTTTCCTGTGATAGTTGACTGTTAAAACATCCTGAAATTAGTAAATTTCAGGCATTCATTCTCAAAGAAGGAAATAGCACCCTCTACAATGGTCATTACGGAAAAAGTGCATTGCAAGGGAAGTAAGGAAAAAAAGGAGTGCTTTTTGTACAATGTTTCTGATTAATGAATGCTTTACAGAGAACACAATTAAAATTGAATTATACAGGAAAATACAGTTTTATTTATTGTTCAAAATTGAAATTAAAAGTCCTATCATTTATTTCTATCCTGGTGAGATTGTCTGGACAAAGATATGCATTGCACACCAGCTAGATCAGACAGCAGACTCTATGAAGATTGGTGATCATTGCAAGGACCAAGTCTCTTCATTACGGACTTCATGTTAGATTAGTTATTTGAAACTTGTGGTAGATCTATGACTAAGGACAAAGGTGTATATGTTGAGGAATGTGATCTGGGAGCCAAGTGGGGATGACAACCCTCAAAAAGTGAGGGAACAATTGTTTTAAAGTTATGAAATTTACTGCTTGTTATCATCTTTAATAAGATCTTCTGAAGTTCATATTTACGGAGTGCTGCCTCATGCTGTGACTTGTGCTAGATTATTCGAAGCTTAGTAAATCTTTTTACATTTCACTCTCTTTGTGTGTGTGTGTGAGAGAGAGAGAGAGAAAGAGGAGGAGTTATTCTTGTTGGTGATTCTATAATTTTTTCCTCTAATTAATGTTGAAAAAATCTCAGTTATTAATTCAAATCAGGGGCGGAGACGGGACTAGTGCTACTCGTGCCCGGCACGACCAATAACTCGGTCAATGTTATTCAAAATGGATTAAAAATCATCCATTAATTTCAAGCAAACATACTTAGTCTGATCTCAATTAAATTACATATCTATTCAAGTTTCGATAACTAAGTAGCCAAAAGTTCATAACTATATCTGGGAATAATACAACGATGCTGTTTTGAACGGATGGTCTTTGTCCGGCCACCGTCAGATTCATTGAACATCCCATAAAATCGGCTATAATGTTGAACGCACTATCCATGCCAGGCACTAGACCCTTATAATAACAGTAATGTTAGAGAAATACGCTTTTGGTTGTAGCCAATAGCAAGAGCAACCCTAACTCCGTGCTCAAAAATCTTAGCACATTCTGACTGCTGATAGATTTCTTGGGAAGAGGGAGAAAGAGAGAGAGAGAGGGGATAGCAGATTAGAGCCGTCGCCGATGTCATCATCATCACTATGGTAAATGTTGGTTAAACAGCGTGTTTTAATTCGTTTTTTCACTAACAGATGTCTATTTCTTTAATGAATGTTGCATATATTACATTCTGTACCTAAAATTTGTTTATTTGAATACATTTTCAACAAATAATCTTTATTTTAAGCGAAATTGAAACTACTAGCTGTGTCTATGTATATTGTCATCAGTTTCTTTATTCTAATAAACATATTTTTCTCATCATAGTAATGAACATCTTCTCTTTTCTTCTATACTTTTGAAAGGAAAAAAAATTATCTTATCTACTATATTAACAAGACTACAAATTATATAGTATCTTCATTGTTTACAAAAAAAACACCATGGAAAGTAAGTTTGTCAATCTGTGCTATACAATGGAGAATCACGCAATAGCAACTATGATGACTTACTTTGGGTCCACGGACCACGGTTTGGGAACTGAAGTTGACAGAGGGGGGGGCACGAGTAGCAAAAATAGGCTAGAGTCGCCACTGATTCAAATGAATAAATTTGAAGTATATTTAATGAAGTTAGAAAGTTTGTCTATCAAATGAAATTCGTTTTATCTTAGATTTTTGCTTTTTTTCTGCAAGGGTTAGAAATAACAGAAAAAACATTTTCTCAGTGCATATATTTGCCAGTTGTATGTATGTATGTATATGTATTACATATAAAGTGTCCTCTAATGCAACTAAATAACAAGCACTCAACGTTTTGAAGTTGTCTTCAAATTTTAGCTTGGCATTTTCTTCATATTCTATAAAATAAAAACAAGTATTGTATATTAAAGTTATGACTATAAAGTGAAGTGATATAATTTGAGTTATAAATGTATCCCTGATTCTTATCTTGTACAATTTTTCAAAGAAATGTCTAACAAAAAAAATGTAAACATGCATGGGGCACCTAATGAGGACCAAACTCACTACTCAGTATTAATTGATCTGTGAGATTAGCATGCTAATCTTTAGATCCCCAAAAATGTGTGTGTGTATTTATTCATTTATTTATTTCACTAACAATTTTTGAATAAAATGTTCTCTTCTAAACCAAAGATTCTTGGATTTTGTTTCTAATTGAACATCCTGCTATCAAAGTAGATATTATTAGGTATTACTCATGACCAACCAGATATTGGCATGATGGTTAGAGTGTTCACCAATGGCTTTGGAGACCTGGGTTCAATCCCTGGTCGAGTCATACCAAAGACTCAAAAAATGGTACTTAATGTCTCCTTGCTTAACACTCAGCACTATAAGGTACGTATCAAGGGTAAAGCGGAGTAATCCAGGGAAAGGAGTAGCGCCCTCCCCTACACCTTGGTGTAGTAGCTATCGAAAAGGGGGCTTTCGGGTCATCCTCGACTAAAGGGAGACAACTTTACTTACTTATGACCAAACTTTACAGCCTTAAAACTGTGTAACCAAAAATATGAATATCTAGCAATTCAAAAATAAGTACACCTCTTATTAGATAGTCATTCATTTATATTGTTTGATATTTTAGATAAAGAAAAAAATATTTTATTGACAGTTAATCTGATGGATAATATATAAATAGAAAAGAATTCTATTGGAATATTTTCCTGCTTATGTTGAGTAAGAAGAGAGAGAGAGAGAGGAAAAAAAATCATGTCAAATTTTTATGGGTTAAGGATACAATCAACTTTTTATTTATTTACTTATTTTTTTGTGACTGATAAATTGTAGTCTTCCGTTTTTTTTAATTTTTATGTTTCTTTTTCAGTAAAGAAAAAAAAAAGGATGCAAAATTGTCCTTCAGGATTTGATATCTGTAAATCTCTTATTAGCAGCTGTTTTTGTAACTTGTGGTATCACGAATGGGATTTACTGTCTGTTGCTTTCAGACGGATCGTTAACATTCAAAGAATTATTCTGACAATTGAATTTCTCAGTGTTTTTGTTGTTGACATGAAATTTTGACTGATACATTTTCTGGCTATCTTGAGGTGTAATATGCATCCCTATCAGGTGAAGGATTTTTGTTTTTTTTCCCAAAGAAAGTCTGAGAATCTGAATGAACAAATATACTCAAGTTCAATTTTTTTGTGGTGTACAGTTGGTCTGAATTTAGAGTTCTTCTCTTAGATAGGTTGCCTAACCAAGGCTAAAGAGCCAAGCCTTACCATCTATTTACACATAGTTGGTGGCGTGTCTTGGGTATGATACTAAGCTGCATCTGATGGATTGCCCAGTCAGCTGGGGGCTGTAGAATACACCGACTGCTACTCTGCAGAGGGCTAAGACACCCCCGCCTCCAACAAGTGTCCTGAATATGACTAAACGATCTGATGGTGAGGCTCCAGTATTGCTGGAGCTTTGGGGTATGCAGAGTACCCCTTCATTGCTATTATTTCTACATCCACTCTAGCCAAGAGTGCTGCCACCTGATAGGGTCCTAGCTATGAGTCAAATGGAACTAAACTGTACTTATGCTAAACTGAAGAAATGTTTTGACATTTAACTGTTTGTAAACAAAAACTATACTTATACTAAATTGTTGCCCAGTCGGCCGTGGCTGTAGAATACACTGACTGCACCTCTTCAGAGGGGTAAGACTCTCCCAATGAGTGTCCTGGATATGACACTAAACAATCTGATGGTGGGGTGCCAGTGATGCTGGGGCTTTGGGGAATGTGGAGCACCCTTTCATTGCAATTGCTCCCAGGTCTACTCTGGCCTGGCATGGTAGCTCCTGATAGGGTCCTATCCATGGGTTAAATAGAACTAATGGCATACTTAGGCTGAACGGAATTGTTTGACTAAACCGAATAGCTTGAAATAGAAATGTTTTTGACAATTAAACTGTACTTACATTTAAACTGTGTATTCCTGCTAAACTGAATTGTTTGAAATAGAACTATTTTCATAAAAATGGATTTGGTGTTGAATAACCTACGAAGGTTGATATGCCATAAAATCCGAATAACCAGCCAACTTATACTAAATTAAATTGTTTGAAATTTAATTCGTCATTAAATGACTTGAAAAGAGTTGATACACCATAAAACAACCAACCAGCTAGTATCTGATGTTGAGGCTTTAGTTCTGGAGTTTTGGGGAGTGTTGGGTACACCTTCATTGTCATTATTCCAAGATCTACCCTGACCTGGAGTGTTACCATCTGTTAGGGTCTCATCTATGGATCAAATAGATCTGTTCAAAAGTCATTGAATTAGGCCATGTGGAAAAAACCCCTCAAGAAACAAGTACAAAAATGTAAATATGAATGAACTCTGTTACCTAACCTCTTGGCATCAAATAACCCTGGATGGGTTAAAATGCCATTAAAATCAATCAGTCAGTCAATCAAGAAATGATGT
Organism: Sepioteuthis lessoniana; assembly: GCA_963585895.1. Lineage (NCBI taxonomy): Eukaryota > Metazoa > Mollusca > Cephalopoda > Myopsida > Loliginidae > Sepioteuthis > Sepioteuthis lessoniana. Next base: position 6,168,928 of record OY757929.1, on the reverse strand, counting down.
GCCAAGTGTGTTGAACTGAGGAATGAATATGTAAGTATAATGGCTCTAGATCATAATTTCTTTTGACTTATAGAAATTGAACTTGTATCAGGTCAGATCCCAGTCTTCTGCTCCCAAGAAAATTATGAGACTTGACTTCAAGACCCCATAAACGACCCCTGAAAAGAAGAATGGTGATGGAGCCAGGCTATTTTTGGCACCACCAATTACTATTTGTGATTAAGAGGATACCCCTTTAAAAACATCTTGTGCTGAACCTGCCTTCTGTGGGAATGTCACTCTGTTGTCAGAGCTTAAGATATGCTGCAGACCCCTCCTCCCCAAAAGAAAAACCCCAGTATTATTGATATGTCACAAAAGTACTGTTGCATATTGACCTCCGACCCGGCCAAGCTGTCAAAAAAAGAAATGCACCTGTGTAAATAACAGGTGCATCCGGTTGAAGATATCAAGAGATCAGGGGTGACCTTGACTGTCGAGGGGTTGAATTGAGTGTGAAATTGTGACGCTCGCAGGAAGTAGGTAGGCATCAAATTATCATATAACCTTGGCGACAGGAAGTTCAGAGCAGTTGGATAGAAGATGCTGGAATGAGAAACATGTCCCAGCAGAGGCTGGGCACCCAGGCCCCCAGTTGAACAGCCCAGGAGAACGGGGAAATAAAGGCTGTGATAGCCAGAAGAGTGGGGGTCAGTATGTTGCAGTTCTGTTCAGTCTCCAACTCCCTCTCACACTCAACCCTTTCAATAAAGTGAGAGGTATATTTTTCTAAAGAACTGTTTCCGCTCGTCTTTATTGGGTTGAATATGTTTCTGCATGCATCGGCATATGTATTATGTGGCTATACAACAGTACATCTGATGGTAAGACTCCAGTTCTAGAGATCTGGGTAGTGTGGAGTAACCTTTCATTATTCCCAGGTCCACTCTGACCTGGACTGGTAGTACCTGTTATAGTTGCATATATAGGTCAAATAGCTCTGTTTAAAAATTATTCATTTTAGGTATTAATACTTGATATCATATGACTATATACAAATTATTTGTATTAAATAGAACTAATATAAGCTTTTAAGAAACAAGTACACAAAAAAATGTAAATATGAATGGACAACGGATGCAATTCCCTAACCTCTTGATATAAAATAGTGCTAGATGGGTTCGTGTGCCATTAAAATCAATCATTTAGTAAGGATGCTTGATAAGTAAAATTAGTTTGCTTTTATTATTTTATTATTCAATTAAAAAAAAATTGTTTTAAAGTCTGTTTTTTGGTATTTACATTACTTGGTTTTATAAAACTTAAAGGTTTTGAGAAGAAAGATGAGTAAAATCAGATTACAAAGCATTAGAAGACTATCTTCTTTGAAATTCTGATCAATTGGAAACCAAAATTAAAACTGACTGAAAAAAAGAAAGAGAAACAATATTGGGCTGCCCAGCCCAGAAAGCCAGAAGAGATAGATGGAGTATCAGAGCCACAATGTAATTCTTCACGTATATTACTTATAGCTTCAGTGTGCTTTAAATATATGGGTCTCTATTATAGGATTCAAAGAACAAAATGTTGGTTTAATTTTTTTTAATGGCATATTAACCCCACATGGGTAATTTTATGCCAAAATTTGATTCATTTGATTATAATCATAACTATATTTTCAATGTTTCATTGCACCAACTTGTCTACAATTATTTACTTGCACATAGTTATCTGAAATAAAGTATTTCTACCAAATAGTGAAGGTAGGGTGTCCCTATGGCATACTGGCTAATATGTCGGGTTGCAACTTTTTTGTAAGAAAGTTAGAATTCCGGTAACACTACTACGTTAACTTTTAGACTAATGCCCTTGGGAAAGGTATAAACTCCTCATACTCCCAACCACCCAGCTAAGAGTTAATCAGTACCACCACTGTTCTTTTACAAGGCTAACTTTGGCATTAAATAACCCATGAAGTTTGATATGTCATTAAACAAATAAACCAAAGCTATCTAATACAAATAATTTGCACACAGTAATATGGTTTTAAGTATTCCTATCTAATACAAATAATTTATACAATTATATGGTTTTAAGCAAATATTTTGATTAAATAATAATCATTTGTTTGCATTCAGTTATATTATTTCATGTATTCCTTATCAGAACACTAATAATTTTCTTGCCCAGTCAACTGGGTGGTAGGGAGCTGTAGAATACACTGACTGCAACTCTGGAGAGGGGTAAGACCCCCCCTGCCCCAACAAGTGTCCAGGATATGACACTAAACAATCTATTGGTGAAGCTCCAGTGATACTGGAGCTTTGGGGAATGTGGCGTATTTCTTCATTGCTATTGCTCCCAGGTCCATTCTGGCCCCGGAATGGTAGCACATAATAGGGTACTATGTATGGGTTAAATAGAACTAAACTGTGTACTCATGCTAAACTGAATAGTTTGAAATAGAACTGTTTATATGTATAAAAATGGATTTGGCATTAAATAACCTACAATGGTTGATGTGCCATAAAATCCAATCAAACCAAACCAAACTAATAATTTTCAAACCAAGCCCTGGAGAATTCCAACAGTTGGTTAATAGAAGACTGAATACTAAAACAAATAAGTTCTTTGGTTGATAACAAATTGGTCAAAGTGTATTTATAAGCAATTTGGTGTAAGTGAAGAGTTGCTATACAAAATCTACTGTTAAAGTTTGAAAGTTTTACTACAATAAAGATTTCAAGTAATAAATATCTGAGAATCATGGCTTTAATTCATGGTAATCTTAAGTTGTCTTTTTAGAGGGTTTTTTTTCCTATTGTCACGTGGTATCCCACTGAGAAGATAGAAATAAGATTACTACTATCCTCTTGTTTCAATTAACAGTAGCAAGCCATCAGAGAATGACCGTTAAGACATCATAGGAATGTGGGTCAATCCCAAAGTAACAAATCCAAGTCAGAATGGAAAAACAGATGTTTGTACTTGGTGACCTGATGGAAAAAGAATGGGATATGGGGTGACATATAGTAGCCCTAACTGATCGCCTGGCCAAGGGGGAAGAACAGAGAAGCCAAACGATTGGCTGGGACCCTGAAACGGAAGTGGGGACTCCTTCCCGTCAGCGGAAATAGACAATAAGAAAGTTAGTTGTTGGACAGGGTTCGTGGCGGACAGAACCAAAGCCAAGTACTCCGGGTAAAAGAAGATGAAAAGAATATCTCGGACATGAAGGAGCCATTTTTTTCAAGCCAGTATTAAAAATAGCATAAAGTCTATTAGCACGTAAAAGAGGAAATATTCTCCACATGAACTCCATCAAAAAAAAAAAAAGAAAAGATAAGTAAACTTTGAGACCGTTTCTCCTTATACCCAATTTTATAAACCCTCTCTCTCTCTCAATTTGAAGGAAAACGAAAGAAAAGAAAAGAAGAAAGACATTTATGTTCATGGACTATTCATTTTATGATATATTTGACACGTTGAAGGTGTATATCTATGTGTAGTAAAAGATTAATATATTTTAATGTTCCCACATGCTTGAAGTTGTTTTTGCAGCGTCTGCTACGAATTTGTTATGTCATGTTTCTTTTTCAGCTTCTATTCGCCTTATGATATGCTCGCTTAAAATTGTCCTATTAATTCCTTTAAAATATCACACGGGAAACCGGAATTGCCGACTACTATAATTAATATTATTACGTCTAAACCTAGAGGTCCATATCTTCCATTGTTCTAGGGGAGGAAGACTAGCGGCCTTGGTGGGTGTGTGTATAGTGTGAAAATTGGAACCCCTTACCAGCGGCGGTCAGTCTAGCCCTAAATAGATCCCCCACATAATACGCCAGTTCTTATTTGCCTGAGAAAAAAACTCTGAACAAGGGATCAAGTGCCAGTCTGCCCCGTCTTCACACGTGCGAAAATAAAGTCCCGTTTTGGGATTTTAAAGAATTTGCTGTCACACTATGTATAAACAGAAAAAATAATTAAGAGTTACCAGGTGTATCTAATTTAAATTTTTATCTGTTTTTGCAGGAGTGCATTCGATGAAACAAGACAGTGTGGATTACGATATTAGTGTTGATAACATAGATGTAAATCAGGAATCACCAACAAGTTTAAAAAAACTGATGGAGATGCATGATCCGATTGCTTTCCAAAAGTTATATGAAAATTATGCAAATGCGGATAGCTTTATGGATCTAACAAACCGGGTGAGTTTTTCTTTTTGTTTTGCTTTTTTATTCACCCTATACATTTGTTTTTCTTTGGTCTTGTGTTTTATTATTTCACATGAGGTTGATCCTTTTTTTTTTCTTAATTTTCTTTGGTCTTGTGTTTTATTATTTCACATGAGGTTGATCCTTTTTTTTTTCTTAATTTTCTTTGGTCTTGTGTTTTATTATTTCACATGAGGTTGATCCTTTTTTTTTTTCTTAATTTTCTTTGGTCTTGTGTTTTATTATTTCACATGAGGTTGATCCTTTTTTTTTTCTTAATTTTCTTTGGTCTTGTGTTTTATTATTTCACATGAGGTTGATCCTTTTTTTTTTCTTAATTTTCTTTGGTCTTGTGTTTTATTATTTCACATGAGGTTGATCCTTTTTTTTTTTCTTAATTTTCTTTGGTCTTGTGTTTTATTATTTCACATGAGGTTGATCCTTTTTTTTTCTTAATTTTCTTTGGTCTTGTGTTTTATTATTTCACACTAGGTTGATCCTTTTTTTTTCTTAATTTTCTTTGGTCTTGTGTTTTATTATTTCACATGAGGTTGATCCTTTTTTTTTTCTTAATTTTCTTTGGTCTTGTGTTTTATTATTTCACACTAGGTTGATCCTTTTTTTTTCTTAATTTTCTTTGGTCTTGTGTTTTATTATTTCACATGAGGTTGATCCTTTTTTTTTTCTTAATTTTCTTTGGTCTTGTGTTTTATTATTTCACATGAGGTTGATCCTTTTTTTTTTTCTTAATTTTCTTTGGTCTTGTGTTTTATTATTTCACATGAGGTTGATCCTTTTTTTTTCTTAATTTTCTTTGGTCTTGTGTTTTATTATTTCACATGAGGTTGATCCTTTTTTTTTTCTTAATTTTCTTTGGTCTTGTGTTTTATTATTTCACATGAGGTTGATCCTTTTTTTTTTTCTTAATTTTCTTTGGTCTTGTGTTTTATTATTTCACATGAGGTTGATCCTTTTTTTTTCTTAATTTTCTTTGGTCTTGTGTTTTATTATTTCACACTAGGTTGATCCTTTTTTTTTCTTAATTTTCTTTGGTCTTGTGTTTTATTATTTCACATGAGGTTGATCCTTTTTTTTTTCTTAATTTTCTTTGGTCTTGTGTTTTATTATTTCACACTAGGTTGATCCTTTTTTTTTCTTAATTTTCTTTGGTCTTGTGTTTTATTATTTCACATGAGGTTGATCCTTTTTTTTTCTTAATTTTCTTTGGTCTTGTGTTTTATTATTTCACATGAGGTTGATCCTTTTTTTTTCTTAATTTTCTTTGGTCTTGTGTTTTATTATTTCACATGAGGTTGATCCTTTTTTTTTTCTTAATTTTCTTTGGTCTTGTGTTTTATTATTTCACATGAGGTTGATCCTTTTTTTTTTCTTAATTTTCTTTGGTCTTGTGTTTTATTATTTCACATGAGGTTGATCCTTTTTTTTTTCTTAATTTTCTTTGGTCTTGTGTTTTATTATTTCACATGAGGTTGATCCTTTTTTTTTTCTTAATTTTCTTTGGTCTTGTGTTTTATTATTTCACATGAGGTTGATCCTTTTTTTTTTCTTAATTTTCTTTGGTCTTGTGTTTTATTATTTCACATGAGGTTGATCCTTTTTTTTTTCTTAATTTTCTTTGGTCTTGTGTTTTATTATTTCACATGAGGTTGATCCTTTTTTTTTTCTTAATTTTCTTTGGTCTTCTGTTTTATTATTTCACACTAGGTTGATACTTTTTTTTTTTTCTCTAATTTTCTTTGGTCTTCTGTTTTATTATTTCACACTAGGTTGATACTTTTTTTTTTTCCTAATTTTCTTTGGTCTTCTGTTTTATTATTTCACACAAGGTTGATACTTTTTTTTTTCTTAATTTTCTTTGGTCTTGTGTTTTATTATTTCACACGAGGTTGATACTTTTTTTTTTTTTCCTAATTTTCTTTGGTCTTCTGTTTTATTATTTCACACTAGGTTGATACTTTTTTTTTTTTCTCTAATTTTCTTTGGTCTTGTGTTTTATTATTTCACACTAGGTTGATACTTTTTTTTTTTTTTTCTTAATTTTCTTTGGTCTTCTGTTTTATTATTTCACACTAGGTTGATACTTTTTTTTTTTTCTTAATTTTCTTTGGTCTTCTGTTTTATTATTTCACACTAGGTTGATACTTTTTTTTTTCTTAATTTTCTTTGGTCTTCTGTTTTATTATTTCACAGGAGGTTGATACTTTTTATTTTTTTTCTTAATTTTCTTCGGTCTTTTGTTTTATTATTTCACAGGAGGTTGATACTTTTTTTTTTCCCTTAATTTTCTTTGGTCTTCTGTTTTATTATTTCACACGAGGTTGATACTTTTTTTTTTTCCCTAATTTCCTTTGGTTTTCTCTTTTATTTTTTTACACTAGGTTGATACTTTTTTTTTTTTTTCTTAATTTTCTTTGGTCATCTGTTTTACAATTTCATACTAGGTTGATACTTTTTTTTATTTTTAAAAAAGTTTACTTTGGTCTTCTGTTTTATTATTTCACACTAGGTTGATACTTTTTTTTTTTTCTTAATTTTCTTTGGTCTTCTGTTTTATTATTTCACACTAGGTTGATATTTTTTTTTTTTTCCTTAATTTTCTTTGGTCTTCTGTTTTATAATTTCACACGAGGTTGATACTTTTTTTTTTTCTTAATTTTCTTTGGTCTTCCGTTTTATTATTTCACACTCGGTTGATACTTTTTTTTTTTTCTTAATTTTCTTTGGGGTTCTGTTTTATTATTTCACACTAGGTTGATACTTTTTTTTTCTTAATTTTCTTTGGTTTTCTGTTTTATTATTTCACACTAGGTTGATACTTTTTTTTTTTTCTTAATTTTCTTTGGTCTTCTGTTTTATTATTTCACAGTAGGTTGATACTTTTTTTTCCTACACAATTTTCTTTGGTTTTCTATTTCATTGTTTGATTGTAAATTGAAGTTTAATTTTTTTTTTTTTTTTTCCTAAATTTTTTTTTACTGTATTTGTGCATCAGAATCTAAAGCCAAACGTGAACAGCCCAGTCAGTTGGGTCTGTAGATTACATCGATTGCATCTCTGCAGAGGGGTAAGACAAGTGTCCTGGATATGACATTAAATAATCTGATGGTGAGGCTCCAGTAATGCTGGAACATTGAGGAATGCAAAGTACCCTTTCATTGCCATTACTCCCAGGTCCACTGTCGCCTGGATTGGTAACACCTGATAGGGTCCTATGAGTCAAATAGAACTATTTGACATTTAAACTGAGTGCAAACAAATGACTTATGCTAAATTGAATTATTTCTAAATAAAATTGTTTGATCATTTAATCATGTGTAAGCAAATGACTGCTGTTTAATTGAATTGTTGGTGATGTACAGCAATATTTTGAACCATTTTACTGTGTGCAAAAGAATGAGCTTTGGTTTGTTTAAAAATTTTATCAAGAAAATGTGTTTATACATATATATTAAATATATATGATTTGTAAAGAGGATTTGGCATTAAATAACCTACAATGGTTGATATGCCATAAAACCCAACCAAACTAAATCATATATATTTAATATATGTGTATAAAGAGGATTTGGCATTAAATAACCTACAATGGTTGATATGCCATAAAACTCAACCAAACTAAATCATATATATTTAATATATATGTATATTTATGTTTTAACATCAAACTGAACGGACATACTTTTCATTGCTCCTTGAAAATGTTACATTTAAAGTAAATATGAGAAGTAGTGATTTTTATTTATTTACTCTTCAATCAATATATTTATTCTTTGCATCATATAATTTATTCAAGTAAAATTATATATATATATATATATATATATATATATATATATTAATTAATTATGTACAAATATCTTCTTATTTTTTTGATTATTCAAGATATAAATCTGATATATATTAACTCCTCTAGTTTTAAAACAAATCTAACTTACTAACCAGTAATATTTCACAGCATAACCCTTGCAAGGGAAAAGGAACAATATCATATTTAACTTGATTATAGATTTGGTGCAATTGACTGAGCTTTATTTATTTGTTTAGTTATTTATCTATATATCTATGAAGAAAATAGAAAAAGAAAAAATCCAAAAGTAATGAATTATTACTTTTATTCATCTATTTATTTTATTTTATTTTTGTATATGACTACCAATAACTGTATCAAATTGATTTTAGTATATTTTTAACTACAGCATTCAAATATATTTTAACTGTTGTTTACATTTATTAACTATAATCCAAGTATATTTTCTTTTACATGTCAGTGTCATCGACTTTTTTAAGTTAGGTTTCTTGAATTGTAAGTAAGCGTCTGGAATTCTAGTGATCACTTTTTTTCTTTGCATAACCATATCAATAGTATCAGTAATGGTGGTGGGATAGTTTAACAGTTAAAAAGGTACTTAACTAATGATAATAATAATGATGATAAATGGACTTTGATTTGTCTACTTCCACTTTGAATAATAAACTTTGATCCATTTACTTTGACAGCTAGCGTTCAGTAATATGTATGTGTAAAATATTGAGAGAGATCCCCACTAACTGGGGTAAACCGGCTAGGGGGAAGTAGAGCAGGCAGTGTTTGGGTCACCTTTTCTAGCCCATTCCTCATGCTGCAGAGATGAGCAGTATTGTCTTAGAGTAGGCTTCTTAGATACCCAGACAACTGCTGAACATTATTTCTTCTCTAATCAGTAAGGAGTGTCCATATAGACTAAGTCGCTTGTGTGCAGGTCTGCGGCTACAACTTCCAGTGTAACCACAAACATTGCCTGCTCTATTTCACCCTGGCTGACTTACTGCAGTTGGTGGGGATATCTCTCAATGTGGTCAAAAAAAAAAAAAAGCAAAAAAAATACTTCTGAACATCGTTATTGACTAGTACGACACAGACAGACCTTGCAGATGTACTGCTCTTATTGCTTCTGAACTTGCCAGGTACAAAAACAACATTGCCGCTGTCAGTAAGACCAGACTGGCGGGCAAGGAAGAGTTGACTGAGAAGAGTTCAGGCAATTCTTTTTTCTGTAGTGGACATGCACCCAATGATAAATGCCATCAAGACTTCACTCATAGACAAATTAGCCTGCCCCCTAGAAATGGGGTGAATGACTGCCTCATGACTCTGAGACTTTCACTTCATCATGGGGAAAAAACTCGCTCCCATCATCAGCATCTACGTACCCCCCATAACCAACCCATATAAGACAAAATACAAGTTTTATAAAGACTTTGAATATGTTATCTTTGCTGTTCCTGCTGCAGACAAACTCATCATTCTTGGTGACTTTAATGCAAGAGTTGGACACAACAGCGCCTCCTGGGAAGGAGTACTCGGTAAACAAGAGACCAGAAAATGTCACAGCAATGGCCTACTGCTTCTTCAGACTTGTGTCAAGCATAATCTTTTAATCACCAACACCATATTCTACCTCCCTATTCACAACAAGAAATCCTGGATGCACCCTTGCTCTAAGCACTAGCATTTGATTGACTGTCATTGTGAGATGGAGAGACAGGCAGGATGTGAGAGTTACCAAAGCTGTGTGTGGTGCAGAATGCTGAACGGATCATTGCTTAATCATTTCTAAACTCCGCATCAGAGTCCAGCCAAAAACAAGACTATAGGGCAAAAAAAGCACCAAAGCAACTTGAACATTGTGAAACTAAAAGCTGTTCAAACCAAGCAATCATTTGTTGATGAGCGGGTTGATACCATTCTTTTGGATGAGCAAGACGTGGAAGCAGCATGGATCACTGTCCAGGACAACATACATAGCACAGCTATGGTGTGTTTAGGACCATCTACCAGAAGACACAGAGACTGGTTTGATGAGAACCATGCTAAGATCATGGACCTCATAAGGAAAAAGTGCGCTGCCTACCTGGTGCACCTCCATGACCCTCAGTGTACTACCAAGAAAGATGCTCTAAGAAGCATCTGCAGCACCATTCAGCTCAATCTGCGCAAAATACAAGATTTCTGGTTGAGCACTAGAGCTGATGAAATCCAAGGTTACTCACACAAGAATGACATGAAAAACTTTTACAGCAGTCCGAAGGAGGTCTACTGTCACATCAGTGCCAGTTCATCTTTGCTTCTGAGTGCAGATGGAACTAAGCTTATATCAGAGAACAAGATCCTGGAGAGGTGGGCTGAGCATTCTGATGGTGTACTAAACAGGCTATCTTCTATCGACAACAAAGCCATTGAACGACAATGTCTCTCCAACCCTGGGGGAAGTTCAGATAGCTATCTGTTAACTATCTTGCAGCAAAGCACACAGATCTGACTCAATTCCTGTAAAAATCTATGAGGAGGGTGGAACAGCACTGACAGGTAAACTTCTAACACTCATTCAGCTGATATGGGTGAAAGAAGAATTACCCCAGGATGTCAAGGATGCCTCATCATCTGTATTTACTAACAGAAAGGGAACCGACAGAGATGCGGTAATCACAGCGGAATCACCTTACTTTCAATTTCAGGTAAGTTCCTAGCCAGATTCCTTCTGAATTGCCTCAACAACCATATCTTAAAAATGGACTCTTACCGGAGAGTCAGTGTGTCTTCTATAAGGAACATAAGACTGTTGACATGGTCTTTACTGCAAGAGAAGTGTCAGGAACAGAACACTGACCTCTACTCGATTTATGTTGATCTGACCAAGGCATTTGACACGGTCAGCAAAAACGGCCTTTCAAGAATCATGGAAAAATACGGCTGTCCTGAAAAATTCATCACCATTAGACAATTTCATGACAGCATACATGCAAGGGTGCAAGACAATGAAGAAAGCTCCGTAGCCTTTCCCATCACAAATGAGGTTAAGCAGGGATGTGTCCTGGCCCCCACTCTTTTCAGTATCATGTTTTCTGTGATGCTGTTTGATGCATTTAGTGGCTTGGATAATAGAATCGACATTCAATACCTCACTGGCGACTCCGTCTTCAATCTCAGAAAGCTTGAAGCAAAGACTAAAGTGAAGACTGATATCATCAATGAGCTTCTATTTGCTGATGACTGTGCACTGAATGCTATCACCAAAGCCAATTTGCAAAACAAGTTCTCAATGGCCTGTGACAATTTTGGTCTATCAGCACAAAAATAACAGAAGTGATGCACCAGCCAGCACCTGGAAAACCATTTGTCGAGCCCAATATCACCATTAAGGGACAATGACTGAAGGTGGTAGAAAAGTTCACCTGCCTTGGCAGTATCCTCTCTAAGTCTATCATTATAGATGGTGAGGTGAACACCAGACTCTCTTGCCCAGTCGACTGGGCCTGTAGAAAGAATACACTGACTGCCCCTCTGCAAAGGAGTAAGAACCCCCTCAACGAGTGTCCAGGATATGACACTAAACAATCTGATGGTGAGGTTCCAGAAATGCTGGAGCTTTAGGGAATGCAGAGTACCCCTTCATTGCCATTGCTCCCAGGTCCACTCTGGTCCAGAGTGGTAGCACTTGATAAGGGTCCTATCTATTGGTTGAATAGAACTAAACCGTAGTTTCTTGAGTTTACTGTTTTTTGCATTTAAACTGTGTATTTATGCTAAACAGAATTGTTTAAAATAGAACTTTTTTGACATTTAAACTGTGTACTTATGCAAAACTGAATTATCTGAAATAAAACTGTTTTGACATTAACTCTGTGTATTGCCCAGTCGGCTGGGGCTGTGGAATACGTTGACTGCACCTCTGCAGTGGGGTAAGACCCCCTACAACGAGTGTCCTGATATGACACTAAACAATCTGATGGTGAGGTTCCAGTGATGCTGGAGCTTTGGGGAATGCGGAGTATGCCTTCATTGCCATTGCTCCCAGGTCCACTCTGGCCCTGAATGGTCGCACCTGATAGGGCCCTATCTATGGGTTAAATAGAACTAACTGCATACTTATGCTAAACTGAATTGTTTGAATTGTAACTGTTTCACTAAACTGAATAACTTGAAATAGAAATGTTTTTGACAATTGAACTGTACTTACATTTAAACTGCGTGCTTATGCTAAACTGAATTGTCTGAAATGGAACTGTTTTTAACATTGAAACTGTACTTACACTAAACTGAATTGTTTAATATAGAACTGTTTTAACATTTGACTGTGTGTAAAGAAAAATTGTACTTATACTGAACTGGATTAGCTGAGTTAGAACTGTTTGAATAACCTGAATAGCTTGAAATAGAAATGTTTTTGACAATTAAACTGTGTACTCATGCTAAACTGAATTGTTTTAAATAGAACTATTTGCATAAAAATGGATTTGGTGTTAAATAACCTACAAAGATTGATATGCCATAAAAACCAACCAGACTCACAAAAGTGAGTGCAGCGTTTGGCCAACTCAACAGGAATGTGTGGAATTGGAAAGGCATATCAGTGGCAACCAAAATCAAGGTATACCGAGTCGTCGTTCTTACGTCCCTCATTTATGGCTGTGAAATGTGGACAACTTATCAATGGCATATAAAGAAGCTAAACCACTTTCACATAACCTGTCTGAGGAAGATTTTTGGCGTTACATGGCAAAAACACATCCTTGACACCGAAGTTTCAACTTTGGCTTCCCTTCCCAGCATCTATACCATCTTGATACAATCACAGCTTTGTTGGGCCAGTCATGTTGTCCGCATGAAAGATCACCACCTCCCAAAGAAACTGCTCTATGGCGAACTATCTCAGGGCAAGGGCTTGCAAGGAGGCCAGGAAAAGCATTTCAAAGATACACTGAAGGTCCCCATGAAATCTTTTGGTATCAACCCTAATTGCCTGGATTATCTGGTGTAGGACAGAATTGGCATGATGTTGTCAAATGTGGAGTGAAAATCTGTGAAGCCAGAAGAAATGTAGCAACTGAGTTGCACAGGAAACTTAGGAAAGGTACTGCCACATCAGCCACTGCCACTACCATTCCTTGTTGTCACTGCCCAAGACTCTTCCACACACTGAGTGGTCTCATTAGCCATCTGCACACTCATGGATGCCTTCCTTAGTCATAAGGTTGATCAGATGGTCTTCTTTGATTATGATGGACAAAGAAGATATATATCTTCTCCTCTTGTATATCTGGGATTTGGCATTAAATAACCTACAATGGTTGATATTCCATGAAACCAAACCAAGCAGGTGTGAAGTGTGTGTTCATTCAGCATTAGATATGAGTGAAATACTTTAATAATTTTGTTTAATTGTATCAGTAAAGCAACAACTATGTGCCATGCTTACATTCTTGTGCAATCTTTTGTCTGTAATAGTCTACTCAAATATAAGACCATTTTTGCTGAAATAAAATATCTTTCAGTATCAATTTCTTTGTGAATGGTCAGTGACCCACATTTATAACTGGCAGGTAGTTTTCCATGATAGAAGCAAGAATTTCTTTTTCTTTGAAACTGCCAAAAATAAGTGCAAAGTTTATCAGGCTTAAAGAGTAGTTAATAAAAGACACAAAAAAAAATATGACCAGAAAAATGGTTTTAATGTTATTTGGTAGAAGTTTTGGATGGTATGTCCAAGGAACACATGTAACACATGTGGGTGAATGATGGCAAAGCGTATAAATTAATCATGTGTATTGAGTACACATCATGATTATATGGACTTGATTATGAAACATGTAGCAACTAGTGGACACTTTTCTCTTGAGTCGTTTCTCCCTCTATCTTTCTGTTTTATCAAATCTAGTCAAATGAAAACTTTTCTCATTTGCGATAGATGACTTGAAATTAGGAAAGCTCATCTTGAGTTTGTCCTATTAACCAGAATTCCAATATATATATATATATATATAAAGAGAGAGAGAGAGCAAGAATTGGAGGGTAGTTATGAACTGTTTGCAGTGAAATATCTAAAAAGAAAGATCTATGTTTTTTTAACTAAAATCAGAGCTTGTATAAATATATTTGTGTGATATGAGAGAAAGAATTTGGATGAATAGGTATCATAGCAAGAAAGCAAGTGCATCTGGCATGACAGCTGATGGACAAGAGAAGACTTTTATATATTGGCAAAGTTTGTTGTGCCTAAACCAGCTGCTATTGCTGGTTTCTATTGTGTGGAACACTATGAAAAATCTATTGAAAGCTGAGATGCATTCTGATTCTCTATTTTTGCATCTAAGATTAAAAAAAAGTACATACCATCCATTGCTGAAAACTTGCTATATTTTGCAATGTTTGTGTATATACATCAACATTCAGATATGTAAAGTTTTCCTGTTGTCTCAGTTGTTATTGACGGGCTCTATTTCCTCTTTTAAGCAAAATATGGCCAAATGTATCTGAAATTAGAACTGCAGATGCCAATAGTAACACGTTCAATTTAGAAATTTGTTGAAGATATCAGTCTTATAATGATTAAAATTTTTTATATATGCTAGCATAGCAAAACAAAAATGACTCGTCAAAATGACTCCTTTTTCTTTGAGTAATAATGTTAATAAGGCTGATAGAATAAAACAAATTAGAATACAGTGAAACTTAGAATATGGTGACTCTTCCCTGCAGAAGAGTAAGACCCCTTGCCTCCCAGAAGAGTGTCCTTAGTATAACACTAAACTGCATCTTATAATGAAACTCTGGTTCTAGGGCTCTGGGAAGTATGGAGTCACTCCTTCATTACTCCCAGGTCTACTCTGACCTGGAGTGGTCATAACTGCCAGGGTCCCATCTATAGATCTGTTTAAAAATTATTTGTATATGATAGAAATACTTGATCCTATATTACTGTAAATTATTTGTATTAAGAATAATTACTTGAAATCATAATTGTTGACTAAGGACTATTATTAGTTATGTGAAACTATATAACTATGTGCAAACAAATGTCAATTAATAGAAATAATTACTTGAAATCATATAATTATTAGTTTTAGATAGGAGTGCTTGATATCACATAATTGTGTGTCAAAAAGTTCTTAAACAACTGAACCAAAAAAATGTCCTGGTTATGACATCAAACTACGTCTGATGGTAAGGCTCCAGTCTTGCAATTTGGGGAAGTGGAGTATCCTTTCATTACCATTACTCTCAGGCCCACTCTAACCTAGAGGGGTAGTATGTGTTATGGTCCCATCTGTGGATCAAATAGAGCTGTTTAATCATTTAATAAGGATTATTATTTCTTATTTGAATCCATATGGCTGTGTGTAATGAGTTTGTATTAGGTAAGAATACTTGATAAAGAGAATTACTTAAAGCCATTTAACAGTGAGTAAGCTAAGGATTAATATTAAATTAGATAAAAATACTTGATGAATAGAATTACTAATGTTAAATAGTAATATTTAAAACTATTTAACTGTGCAAAACAAATGAACTGTAACTCGTTAAAAAATAAAGTTACCAACAGACTATTCACTTACAAATATATAAAACTGGATTTGGCATTAAATAACCATCAATGGTTAATATGCCATAAAACATAAACTAAACAAAAAATGTAAATATAAATATACAGTGAACATGATTCCCTAACCTTTAGGCATAAAATAACTCTAGGCAGGTTGACATGTCATTAAATCAAACAAATTTGATTTGCAACTTAATGGAGACACAAGTAGTTTAATGGTTGTTGTTGTAGAATATGGACTCATCAAGCTGAGTTCAAATCCTAGGCAAGGCTGGGTGTTTCATTTTGGGCTAATATTTTAACAATTAAAGAAACTGAGGCTTAGCAAATGACTGAGACAGGTAATTTATTTGTAGTGGTGGAAGGTTTGTGTAAAACCAGTCACAATTTTTGGATGAGCTGATAACAAAAAAATGATGTAACAATATACATCAGATTCAGCAAAAGGCACTCCTCAGGTTGGAATTCGGAGTTTTTCCTTTCTCCTAGACTGGTTGCTTCACTAAGGTTAAAGAACAAGTCTGGCCTACTATTTACTCATAATTGGAGGTGGAGAAATGGATACATATCTTATTAGAGGGCATTAGCACAAAGTAAAATGCAAATGGCCTCATTTACAATTTGAACTTGGCTTGTTGAGTCTATTTTTTATAATCATCATAATTAAATTTAATATTTTCTATAATAATTATAATATTTTCTATAATCGTTATAATTAATTATAATATTTTCTATAATCGTTATAATTAATTTTAATATTTTCTTTTGTCTTTTATCACAACGAATTAGCCACCATTTCTATGATACAAAAACCTATCAAGAACAAAGATAAAGAATAAGTTGTTGGTGAGATTTGAACTCGCATCTCTTTTTGCCTTGTCATCCAAACCAGCTGCTTTACCACCAAGCAATGAGATCCCATTAGTATTACAGAATCTAAATCCTACCTCCAAAATCAATCAATTATTTTGTCTCTCCAAATAAGGATTGGCAATGCTTCATAAAAAGATAAAATATGCTATTGACACAACTAAAAATGGGGGTGTCCTCGTGGTGTAATGGTTAAAGGGATCAACTGCGGGATCGTAGTACGTGAGTTTGTACTCCAGTCGCGCTATTACATTCACTTTCAGGCAAGTACCCTTGGGAAAGGTATGAACCCCCTTATCCTCCCAGCTATGGGTTAAATAGTACTACTACTGTTCTTCTAGGAGAATGGCTTTGGTATTAAATAACCTAAAAAGAGTTGATATGCCATTAAACAAAGAAACCAAACCAAACAACTAAAAACGTGATTGAGAGACAAAATGAAGGATAGGTTTAGAGATAACCAAGTTTCCCCAAGTAAAAAAGGAAGTGCGAGTTCAGTTCTTGCCTAGAACTTATTTGTTATTGTCTCAAATTCCTTACACTCATGGGAATAATGATCTTTTAATGAAAAAAAAAAATGTAAAAAAGTAAAATTAAGAGATGAAAGAAAATAGTAGCCACCATTAATGGAAAAGTATTGAATCAATTTTATTGAACCAGTCGTAGTTTGAATCATTCTTTTAAACTTGCTTCTTCTCTGTGATTATTTCTGGTTTTTAGATGAAGGAAAAATCATGATTTGAAATTTTCTGCTTTATTGACAGAAGGAAAAAAAAGGATTCACTAAAAATATTTAATTCAACTGGGCTGAGAATATAATTGCAAGTAAATAGATGATTCACTTGTTGGAACTTGAAAATGTCAAAGAATCTTATGAATTTTATTTTTTTCCTCATAGATATTCATAAATGATATTAAATAAGTTATATATATATATTTTTTCTTTTAACTCTTATATAAGTATTTCTCTAGATCTTGGAATGATCCTGATGGGAAGCTGAATTTGTAATGGTTTTATGGCCAGTCTTTGCTTATTTTTGAATTGGACAATTTTTTTCTGAGATTCCAGCTTCTATTTTTGCTTATGTCAATATAGAATTTTCCACTGTTTAGAAGTGAATAAATTCCCTGGTGGATCTTAATGAAATTTATTCTATGCTAACTTTTATAAGTTTTTCTTTTACAGGGTAAATTATAGATAAAATATCAGGTTGCCTGAAAATGGGTGCTTACCATAGTTTAATGGTTACCAACTCAGACTGAGGGAGCAAAACCCTAATGGCAGGATTTAGAATATGTTGACTATATCCCTTTTCAGAGAGGTAAGAAAGGGTGTCTTGGGTATAACACTAAACTGCATATGGTTATAAGACTCTAGTTCTGGAGCTATAGGAAGTGTGGAGGACTCTTTCATTGGTATTACTCCCAGGACCACTCTGACATAGAGTGGTAGTACCTGTTAGGATCCCATCTATGGATCAAATAGATCTGTTTGAAACTTATTTGTATTAAGAATAATTGATTGGATTTAATTATGGATGGATTATTTGTATTAATAGTTACCTGGAATGAGAAGCGTCTACTGAATGTCACCATTGCCCAGTTGGCTGGGGCTGTAGAATACACCAACTGCACTTCTGCAAAGGGGTAAGACTCCACTCTCCACGAGTGTCCTAGATATAACACTAAACAATCTAATGGTGAGGTTCCAGTGATGCTGGGGCTTTAGGGAATGTGGAGCACTCCTTCATTGCCATTGTTCCTAGGTCCACTCTGGCATGGAATGGTGAAACCTGATATGGCCCTATCTATGGGTTGAATAGAACTAAACTGCTTACTTATGCTAAACTGAATTGTTTGATATAGAAGAACTGTTTTGACATTTAATTGTGTGTAAACAAAATCTATTCTTATACTAAACTGAATTCGCTAAATTAGAACTGTGTGTATAAAATGAATAAATAACTTGAAATAGAAATGTTTTTGACAATTGAACTGTGTACTCATGCTAAACTGAATTGTTTGAAATAGAACTGTTTATTTGTATAAAAATAGATTTAAATAGAACTAAACTGCGTACTTATGCTGAACTGATTTCTTTGAATTAGAACTGTTTGACTAAACTAAATAGCTTGAAATAAAAAAAAGTTTTTGACAATTAAACTGTGTACTCATGCTGAACTGAATTATTTGAAATAGCACTATTTGCATAAAAATGAATTTGGCATTAAATAATCTACAAAGGTTGATATGCCATAAAACCCAAACAGCCAACTAACCTGAATATCATTATTATTTGTAGTTACTTAAAATATGATTTAATTACTTGCAAATAATTGGTGTTAGATATAAATACTTGGAACTACATAACTGTGCAAACATTTTATTATCAAACTGAAATAGCTACTTGAAATCATTTATAATAGTATAAATTATTAGTATTTGATAGAAATACTTGAAACTATACAACTGTGTGCAAATTATTTTTATTTGGTTAGAATATTTTATATTATATAACTATGTGCAAACAAATGAGTGTAGTAAAACTAAGTGCAATAGATCATTGAAAATATAACCATGATTACAATCAAATTTTGGCATTAAATAACCAAGAATCTAATTCACCTAGAGGCCTAAGTTGCAAAAGTCTCAAATGATAACCACATTATAACTGAAATGGTTTGGTTTGGTTTCTTTGTTTAATGGCATATCAACCTTTGCAGGTTATTTAATGCCAAAGCCCTTCTCCTAGAAGAACAGTAATGGTACTAATTAACCCATAGCTGGGAGGATAAGAGGGTTCATACCTTTCCTAAGGGTATTTGCCCGAAAGTGAACGTAATAGTGCGACTGGCGTACGAACTCACTTACTACGATTCTGCAGTCCATCGCTTTAACCATTACACCATGAGGACACCCCCATAACTGAAATGTTTTAACACTATGAATCTGATGATTTATTTTGAAAGTCTTGTAGCATTAGAAATAAACACCCAGTAGGTTTCTCTGTATTTTTGAGACATCTTAAGATTGTATATATCTGTAGGGTTGGATGAGTTAAGGGGCCAGTGACCCTTTTAACCCTTTTTTTTCTCTTGTAGAATTTTTGTCTCATGAGTTCCCTCACTTCACTTTTTACTGTTCTTGTGCCAGACTAGGTTAAGCTTAGTAAATAAGTACTGGATCTACTTAGTTTAGGAGATTGTTACACATTTCCTATGGGTACCAATTGTCAGTGTTCAAGGCTAGTTAAAAGTCAAGATTTTAAATGCTGATTTTCAAAGCAGGTCTGTCTTCATATTTGGTTTTATACCATACTAAGCTTAGTAAATATAGGCATTTAATCCAGAAAGAATTTTTCAGATTTTTAAATAAAAATAAATCAACATTAATGCACCATTAAATTTATGAAAACAATATTTTCTTTATGTTCCTCAATTATTGAATTTAAAAATATGATGTGGGTATAGATGGAAACGATCTTTAGTTCTTTTTTTTTTTTACTTTAGTAATCCTAACTATATATATATATATATATATATATATATCATTGAACATAATTTAACTCCCACATTGTCATTGTTTTAATCTCTTGACTATATATACTGTCAAAAAAGGATGGAAATATTTAAAATCTGAAATCTAAGAAGAATTTTGGACATAAATTATAATAACAGCAACTTGGTAAACTGAGTTTAAATCCTGGACAAGGCTGTTTACATTTCACATAGCATTAATAGCCTTAGGAAAGGTATGAATCCAATTATTCTCCCTCCAGCTATGGATAAATAGTAGGGCAAACTGGGCTTTTTAACCATAGTATGACAACCAGTCTAGGAAAAGGAAAACTGAATGAAAATCTGTTAAACTCGGCTAAAAAAACTGACCTTGTTTCTCATCCTGCTTGTGTGGAGGGTTTGGTTAATACATAAAGATAACAACAGAAAATTCTATTTCTACTATGTCATCAGAAGAGTCCAATCCATTGAGTCAAGCAAATTGCTTATCATTAGATTTTTAAATAAAGTATTGAAAAGAATGTTATATTGTTTCCATATTTCTATAAAATCAGAAATATCAACTGCAGAGAACTTGACCGTTCACCTATCTCAGCATCGTAGGTGATTGAGAAAAGTGTTGCACACAAAAATTTTTAAATATATAGCAAAATTATTGGATATAAGAACAAAGAAACAGTCAGTGTCAGTTATATAAATAAATTTTTAAAAATACTGAGATTTTAAAAAGACCTTTTAGCTTGAAGCTTTTCACATTTTGAATTATTTGAAAAAAAAAAAGATTTTTCTGAAAAGAAACTTATCTAAACACTTAGATGTTCATTAGCAGTGTAGAAAAATTTATTAGGAAGTTTCAGTTGAACTTTGTCTAAATTGTATTTGATGGAAAAAGAGAAACATATATAGGTCTATGCATATGTATGTATGTATAGGTGTGTGTGTGTGTGTGTGTATGTATATATATATATATATATATATATATATATATATATATAATTTGCACTGTGGATTTTATTTACATTGAGCTCTTGACTGGGATTACTGAAATTTAATATTCTATTTTTGAATATTTTATTTGTCCTGCTTGGAATTGTTCCCAATTCCGGAAGTACTAGATTTAAATACTGTCTTTATATATATAACTTACCCATTGGCCTATTGGGTAGAGTATTTGCTAATGGCCTGGGAGATAAGGGTTCCATCCCAGGTCGAGTCATACCAAAGACTCAAAAAATGGTACTTGATATCTTCTTGCTTAACACTCAGCATTATAAGGTACGATTCAAGGGTAAAGTGGAGCACTCCAAGGAAAGGCGTAGCACCCTCTCCTACATCTTGGTGTAGTAGCTATTGAAAAGGGAGCTTTTGCATTGCCCATGACTACAGTTACCAATTTAACTTACTTTGTGTGTGTGTATATTTATTTATTTATGACTCTTATCACCTTCTTGCAGGATATTTTTTAGAATTATTGCAAAAAATATTATCCCTTCCACTCTAGTTCGTATATCTCATAATGTCAGTGTCTGATGTCCTATCAGTAAAATATCTCATCAGCTGCTCCAGGACAATCATTTTTTTTTTTTCATTAACATTTATCACTGCCTGTGAAGTGTCTTCAATAAGCATCCTATTTATTTCCAGACTAAGAAGACTAAGAATGTAAAATAATTACAAAGTTCCTCAAAACTATATGCATGACATTTCTTCTTAGCTGCCACTGTTTTTAAATGTCAGAATGTTGTTTATTTGGTGCTGTGTAATTCACATTTACTCTAAGTAGATACGTATATTGCCAACTTGTGTAAATAAATAAATAAAACTTAGTTTTTGGTTTTGCCAGAGTTGTGTGTGTGTGTGTGTGGGGGAATGTTTCTGTGGTGCAGTGGCTAATGTACTGGACATATAGTATCACTGCTGTTCGTCTACAAGGATGGCTTTAGAATTAAATAAGTCATGAAGTTTGATATGCCATTAAACCAAAGAAACCAAAGTAGAGTGGGGGAAAAAATGACACTTTTTTTAGTACAGCATTAAATATTTATTGGATCTGTCAATGTGTGAAGTTGTATCAATGAAATAAGGAAATTGTTCACAAGATAGTAGTTGTTTATTGGCGGTTAAATATTTAATGACTGTGTTACAAGGATAACATAAGATGTTATGCCTAATGTTTTCATAATGAAATTATGCACAATATTGTAGCAGATGAGTTTTCTGGGTGCTGTGATAAAAAAGGGTTAATGCTAAAAGGAATTATGAAAAAAGAAAAATTAAAACAAAACAAGTAATAAGCAATAGTTTACAAAAGATATGTTGTGTGAATATCAATCTTTGTATGCATACAGTCTATATATGTTTTTTGTATTCTTTTTAAATGTTGACTTGTTTGTCATTCTGAAATTCCTTAGAGGATAAAACTTATTTACCATCATGAAATTTGGGGGCTGATATTTTTGGATCATTGTAGAGAATCTGCTTGTATTGCTTGACTGTCTGCCACTAACTAGTATTGCGGATTTGGTTTATGTACACTTACTAGCTTTTGGTGGTTAAAAAAAGGGGGGAAATTATTTCTGAAAACCATGGCACACTTTTTCTTTTTTAGATTGGATCACACATATAGGTTGCAGAACTAGGATCAAATTTGAACTTTTTATCAAAATGTAATTTGAATAATTTCATTAACATTGTCTTAAAGTTGTCCCATTGGCTGGGGCTGTAGAATACATCGACTGCTTCTCTGCAGAGGGGTAAGCTCCCCTCCAATGAGTGTCCTGTATGACACTAAACAATCTGATGATGTGGCTCAAATAATGTTAGAGTTTTGGGAAATGCAGAGTACCCCTTCATTGCCATCGCTCTCAAATCCACTCTGGCCTGGAGTAATAGCACCTGATAGAGCCCTATCTGTGGGTTAAATAAAACTAAACTGCATACTTATGCTAAACTGAATTGTTTGAATTAGAACTGTTTGACTAAACTGAATAGTTTGAAATAGGAATGTTTTTGACAAACTGATTACTTATGCTAAACTGAATTGTTTGAAATGGAACTGTTTTTGACATTGAAACTGTGCTTATGCTAAACTGAATTGTTTAAAATAGAACTGTTTTGACATTTAACTGTAAGCAGAATCTGTTCTTATACTAAACTGAATTGTTTGAATAAACTGAATAGCTTGAAATAGAAATGTTTTGACAATTAAACTGTGTACTCATGCTAAACCGAACTGTTTGAAATAGAACTGATTATTTGTATAAAAATGGATTTGGCATTAAATAACCTACAAAGGTTGATATGCCATAAAACCCAAAAAACCAACCATTGTCTTAAAATAAAAATTCTTTTAATTGCTATAAAAATACCCAATTATTTACAATACTCTTTTAATCTCTGATTCACTGCCAAAGTTGGAAGAGCAAGAAATTTGCTAAAATATTCCTCAGAAGCATAGAATGTTTCTTCAAAGAGCAGCACCATTTTTAAATGCCAACATACTGCTTATTAACGGCTGCCAAAGTCACATTTACCAGTTGTAAATAAAAATATCTGGATCTAACATTTGTTACCAAAGTGAGTAAATGTTGGTATGGGATGATGTAAGATCTCATAAGCTGATTTAGGATGAAAATATTTCTTATAAGATATCTCTCCAGTCATTATTAAACCATGTTATGCAATTGTCTATTTTGTTATGTTGTCGGTATGACACCAAATTGCATCTGGTGGTGAGACTCTAGTTTTGGGAGTGTGGGGTACACTTTCATTGCCATTACTCCCAGGTCCACTCTGTCCTGGAGTGGTAGTACCTGTTAGAGTTCTATCTATGGGGCAAATTTAAAATATATTTGTGTTAGATTGGAATTAAAAAAAGATTTATCCCATAAACTGATGGGGTTGTTGGGGGAGGTGCTACTCATGTAATATTTCTTTGGCAAGAATAACTTGATGAAGCTAGTTTGAATTCAGTTTCTTTGTTCCAGATTGATTGCCATACTAAGGTTGAAGAGCCAGTCTATCCTACTATTTACCCATAGCTGAAAGGAGAATAGTTGGATGCATACCCTTTCCCAAGGGCATTAGCACCTTGTTCAGGATTTAAACTCTGGTTGTCAATTCCACTTCCTGCCAGGATAATTGTTATTCCACAAGCATTTCCAGAGAGGAATACCTGATATCATCTAATTGTGTGCAAAAATCTTTAAAAACTACACAAAAATATAGATGTCCAATGTACACAATTCCCTAATGTCTTAAGCATAAGATAACCCCAGATGGGGTGATATGCCGTTAAAATCTATCTTTTTTTTTGTCTGTGAGTAATAAAAATATATTTTATGCATAGTATAATCGCCACTTGGAATGAATCAATAAGATTTCAGATTGTTCAATCCATCATCTTGGATAAGATTATTTTCAAAGCCAGTTTAATCCACTGGGATTTGGATGTGTTTGGCCAAATAACAATTGTCAGGCAGAGGTTGAAAAGTCCAAACACACAAATGGCCAAAGAAATGTATCCGTGGTGATCAGGATTGAACTAATTTCTTATAAGATTCCAAAATATCTCATCCTGGGTGAAACCATAATCCACAGAAGATTTCTACAGAAAGATTAGTTAGATCCAGAATGTGGCAATGTTCCGATGAAATCTCTCTAGTAACAGTGGCTATGATTGGTTGCGGGTATGGATTAGTGTGAAGATTTTGGTAAAAGATGCAGGAGGTGTTGAGGTAGTTTATTGGTCTTATCTTGATTCCAAGGGTTACCAATGGGATTTGGGGCCCAAACAAAAACTAAAATCTTATGCCATTTCAACACTTGTTGGGTTATTTAAAGCCCTTTTTTTTTTTGTAAGCAATTATATAGTTTCAAGTAACTATTCCTATTTAATAATAATAAAGACATTCTGACAGCATGAATTCCCTTGAATCTCTCTCACAATCCATATCTATTGGTCATTACTCTTGGTAAATCTTCTAATGGGCACCCAGTGTCTGCATTGAGCTGATGGTGAGTTTTTTGCCATTCAGTCAACACAGGTGTATTCATGTCTTAGGGTTCATAGGAAAATTTATCTTATGAGTTCATCCTTACTGCTCCAGCAGTGCCCAGCATGCTTTGCTAATCTTACTTGGATGGTTTGTGAAATGAGAGGTACATTGTTGTTTTGTAGGATGCTGCTTCCAGGGTTTGCTCAAAACAGTGTGCAGCATTCTTCTACACAATAATAATCATTTATAAACAACTAGAGCTTTAATTAACTATTTTTAATACAAATAATTTGAATAAAGTGATATGGTTTTTAATACTTAAAATTTATATTGCATAGCCACATAATACATATGCCTGCAGAATGATAACAATGCAATGAAGACGAGCGAAGACACTTCTTTAGAAAAATATAGCTCTCACTTTATTTGAAAGGGTTGTGTGGGAGAGGGAGTTGGAGGTTGAACAGAACTGCAACATATTGACCCCCACTCTTATGGCCATAACAGCGTTTCTTTCCCATTCTCCTGGGCTGCTCAACCGGGGGCCTGGGGGCCCAGCCTCTCTGGACATGTTCCTCATTCCAGCATCTTCTCTCCAACTGATTGAACTTCCTGTGCACCGAGTTATATAATAATTTGACACCCACTCTTCTTCCTGCAAGCTTCACAATTTCGCACTCAATTGAACCCACCCACGGTCAAGGTTATATCCTGATATTCCTCGACTGGATGCACCTGTTATTTACACAGGTGCATTTCCTATTTTGACAGCTTGGCCAGTTCGGAGGTCAATATACAACATTTGTGCACAATTGATTTCAAGTAACATTAATAATGATAATAATAATGATAATTTGTTTGCAAACCATTATATGGTTTCAAGTATTTTATGCATTATTATGGTTTCAAGTAACTAATGATTATAATCCTTTATAAAGTTATAGCTTCATGTAACTATTCTTAATACAAGTAATTTGCAAACCATTATATGGTTTCAAGTATTCCCATCAAATATTAATAATTTGCTAGCAATCATATGGTTAAATTTCATACTTAGTTTGCAATATGAATTGTTTAACAGTTAAAGTATTAATAATGTTTACAATCATTTTAAACATTATCTCAAATAGATCTGTTTGACTTGTAAATGAGACTCTAACAGGAGGTACTGCCACTCGGAGATTGAACCTGGCAGAAAGGAAAACAAAGTGATGACTCCACGCTCTCTAGGGCTTGAGCCTCACCATCAGATGTTAAGTGTTATACAGAGAAACTCCACAGATGAGTCAATGAGGGTTTCAAATGCTAATCTTCTTGGCAAGCAGTCTTATCCTACTTGGAACATTGGCCTCGCACAATCTTATCCTACTCTCATCTTTCCCTCATCAGGTCTTGAATGGTGTACTCAGCTAAGTGAAATATATTCAGTGATGTGATTTAACCAAAAGAGGTCATGGCTAGCATGATCAAAGGACATATTTCTCATATTCAATAATGTGGTTGATTCAAATGAAGATACTATATACTATGAATCATGCAATTGTGTGGCCAACTAGTACATGTTATGCCAATGTAGATTTGACTAAAGACTACATATATAAGGCCAGCAGTGAGCATTCATATAAAGAGGTAAGAACAATAATATTTACACTCAGGAGGAACATTCAGAAGCATTTGTTAGTCTCTGCTTTTTAAACAGTCAATGCTTTAAATCCTTTGATTACAGAAGTGGTCAAATGATTTTAAAAAAAGCTTGATCTTGATTCAACTCGGGTCATTTGAAACAAGAAATCTATCTTTTTAAAAAATCTTTCTCTTTTTCAACTCTATGAATAAACTATTAAAAAGAATTAAAATGTGTGTGTGTGTGTGTATATATAATCTGCGCCATAATCTCCAACAGCAAAGATGTCCTTACACAGTAGTAATTTGCTAAAACAAAAGTTACATCACTTTTGTAACAGATTCTCCCCTGATGATGGCCCAGAGTCGGGCAGAAAGTACTAGGGATACATACAACTATGGACAATACCTAAATCAATTCCCCCCGAATACGATAAAAGTAATACGGGAATTCGAACGGATCCAAAAGAGAATATGTAGGCATAAAATGTCTACTATTATATATATATATATATATATATATAGTCACATAACCAAACAAAAATGTATTATGAGTGTTAATTGTTAAATAAAATCTCCAAGCCTATAAAACAATTTTTAGATCCAGACATGTTTCTTTCTATTATTTGTGACATCACCAGTAGGGGATTCCTCCCACCCTACCCCCACAGTGAGTGGAGCTTACTGTACACTTTATCTCCTGCAGAGAAGTACCCCACCACCAAAAAAAAAAAAAAGGTCCTGGGTATAACACTTAACTGCAATTGATAGTGAGGCTCCAGTTTTGGAGAGTATGGAGTACCCTATTCATTGCTATTACTCCCTGGTCCACTCTGATCTGGAGTGGTGGTTGTACCTGTTTGGGTGCCATATATCAGTTAAATATATTTTTTTTAAATCATTTCATAGAAATATTGGATGCCTGTGTGCAAATTATTTGTATTGAATAGGAATACTTACTATCATATAAATGTATGCAAAAAAACCCAAAACAAACTACACAAAAATATAAGTATAAATGTACAATGTATGCATTTTTCTTATCTCTAGACATAAAATTCAGCTATATAGGTTGACAATGCCATTAAAATCAATCAACCAACCAACCAACCCTTATATACAAGCTTTGTGAATATCTGTAAGTACAGAATGTTTTCTAATGGGTATTGTTAGACCTGATTGGAGAGTTTCTATAAGCCATGTCCCTGTCTACTGAAGTAAACCAATTCTTCCTAATCTTACGAAGGGTTATTTTTGCAGAATTGGTTTCAAAATTGGTAACTGATCTAATCAGCTCTGGCTGCCATTTTCAACTATGCTTATCTTATTATCTTAATATGCAGCCTCAGTTGCCAATTTTAGCCATCACTGGTCCTTTTCCCTCTTTTTTATACCTGAAAATACCAGGTCGGAACATAACTGACCATCTGGTTACCTGGTTAAAGTTTTATTCATTTTTTTTATTTCTGTCTCAATGCGGTGGAGTCGCCATAGTGCAGTAGTTAACATGCTGGGCTTCGGCATTGAAGTGAGTCAGTTCAAACCCCAATTGCACTGTTACATTGACTTTCAGATTAATACTCTTCGGAAAAGTATGAACCCCCCCTTAATCCCTCCCCTTCAGCTATGGGTTAAATAGTATTACTGCTGTTCTACAAGGATGGCATTGGCATTAAATACCCCACAAAAATTGATATGCCATTAAGCAAAGAATCTAAGCTGAATCAAACCTGTCCCAATACAATTGTTATGTTTTGTAAATATTATTTGTTACATTGAATGTAACTTCTATTTTGGGACATCATCCTGTTGGTAGGGTTCAGAATACAATGATTGTATACCCTGAAGAAGGGCAAGATACCCCCCAAACTAAACTCCATTTTTATGTTTGTCAAACGGGTGTATGAACCCATCATGGTAGCCAATGGCCAATGTGCATTTCCGCTTGAAAGTCTATATTGTCTTTCATATGACACTAAACTTCATCTGATGGAGCTCAGGGGGAATGTAGTGGACTCCCAGGTCGCATTACTCCCAGGTCTACTCTGACCGAGAGTGGTAGTACTTTTTGGGGTCCTATCTAGGGGTCAAGTAGATCTGTTTGCAAATTAGTATTACATAGAAATAATCGAAGCCATACAGCTGTGTGCAACTTATTTGTATTAGATAGGAATACTTGATGCCATACAACTGCATGCACAAAAAAAAACCCCTCTGAAACTCCACAAAAAACGTAAATATAGATGTACCATGTTTATGCAGTTCTTTAACCTCTGGGCATCAAATAACCTAAGATGGGTTGACATGCCATTAAAATTAATCAATAATATTCTGGGATAGAAGTTATATTAACATTGTAAGTAACAAGAAAAATTTTCATAAAGATCTAGATCAGGACTTCTAAAATATTTTACTTATTTCACCTCTTTAATCAAATATAATTTCCATTCAACCCCAAATAAATTTCCATTCACCCCCAAATAAATCAATTGAATATTAAATTACAAAACATTTATTTACAAGTGTTTAATACAATTTATGAGATCAGTAAACTATAAATGCAAATGCACTTTTTAATTCTTGAATTATTTTTTTTAAATCTGAAAGATGCGTTTTGGTGGGCGCCGAGGAGATCCTGAATATTACAGGTTTGTGAGTTTGAGTCACAAATCAACACGTTAAATGTGGAGGTGCCCGTGGTGTAGTCGTTATCGCCGTAGGAAATGAACTCGGCGATACGAGTTCAAATCCTGGACGAGACTGATTGCATTTCACATAGCACTAATACCCTTGGGAAAGGTATGAATCCAATTATTCTCCCTCCAGTAAATAGTAGGACAGACTAGGTTCTTCAGCCTTGGTTAGGCAACTAGTCTAGGAGAAGGAAAACTCTGAATTCAAACCTGTTAAACTCCGCTTAAAAATTGACCTTGTGTCATATCCTGCCTGAGCGGAGGGGTTGGTAAATAGTACCACATTAAATGTTCAAAGTATTTCTCTGTTTGCTTAATAAATAATGAATATGGCTAAACCCAGATTCCACCATATACATACTTGGAAAAACTAGTAAAATGAGCTCAACAGATGCACAAAACTTTTTTTGCTATATTTTTTGTTCATCCAGTAATATCCAATTCCTTTAAATTTATTCATAGACTAAGATCAAAAGTCACTTCAATAAATTCTTTAAGAATGGTGTCTAAATTTGCATTTTCTACTTCAACATCAAATGGACAAATAATTCAGTCGAGAATTTCCGTGTTTAGAAGATCCTTGAATTAGGCTTTAAAGTCTTCTTGCAAATTCTTAATGTCGTTTATATAGATGAGATATTATTTATAAATGCAGACTAGTAAATCCATCCCCCGAGGACTCCTATGCTATCAAAATTTCATTCATCCCTTGGGGCCAATATAGATCACTTGGAAAAGCCTTTATCATGAGAATTATTATCAGTATCAAGTTTATATTGAGAAGTTATCTTTATATGACTAAAATTCTCACTTTGTTTTGAACTGTAATCAAGCAAAAACAACTCACTGTAGCAGGATTTTTTAAATCAAGTAATATACTTTATATGCTCAAATTTAGAGAATAAGTCAATTTCCAGTCTAATATTTGACTGGATGTTAAATTTGCAGGATCTTCATTCATGGTGAATGTCCTTTTTTTAATCCTCCAGCTTTTCAATATAATGAAGATAACTATGAAATTCTTATTAGATTTCTTCACTCCTTCTTAATTGAAATGAGTTGTTTGATTAGGTTTTATGGTATATCAACCATTGTGGGTTATTCAATGCCAAATTCTCCTTATACATATATATCAAATATATAGGATTTGGTTGGGTAGGGTTATATGCAGTATCAATCATTGTGGGTTATTTAATGCCAAATCTTTACACATATATATTAAATATATAGGATTTAGTTTGGTTGAGTTTTATGGCATATCAACCATTATGGGTTATTTAATGCCAAATTCTCCTTATACAGATATATCAAATATACAAGATTTGGTTTGGTTGGATTTTATGGCATATCAACCATTGTAGGTTATTTAATGCCAAGTCTTCTTTATACGTATATATTGAATATATATATGATTTGTAAATACATTTTGTAGCAATGGCAATTAAGGGGTACTCCACATTCCCCAAATCTCGAAGGTTGGAGCCTCACCATCAGATGGTTTGATGTCATATCAAGGACACTCCTTGGGAGAGGGTCCTATCCCTCTGCAGAGATGCAATCAGTGTATTCTACAGCCCCAGCCGTCTCCACTCCTTCCTAAATAGAAGTATCAGAATCATTATGGAAACTGGTTCATGGAACTTCTAGTTTTTTTATAAGTTTATTTTATCTCTGCCCTTTAGTAGTTGTTACCTTTGCATATTTTTTTTTATACACTAAATGTAAAAAACTGGGAAAGACATAGAATTAACTTATTAGCAAAAGTTTTTCTTGTTTCTAAGATTTAGGTGACCAAGTTTACTATCAATTGAGAAGTCATAAATTGATAAATATATTTAATGTATGAAATTTATATGCAAATATAACAACTATTATGGAATAGGAAAAAAAAAGTAGTATGTTAGTTTGAAATATTATGTACAAATGATGATGATCATGATGACTTATGAACGTGAGTTTTTAGGATTTACTGAGTTTATAAAATTATTAACCAAAACAAAATCAGATTTATAAATGTCTTCCTCTTAAAAAAAATGTTATTCAATTCAATTTTCTAAAAAGAAAATCTAACAGAAAAATATGAAGCAAAGAAGACAGAGCAAGGTTGTGTAGCATTCTAAAATAGTGTGGGCTAAATTTAGCATTAAGAATTCAAGAAGAGAAATGTTAACTTTCTAAGTCATTTATGAAGAAAATGGGGTTTCAGTTAGAATAATTAGGCTTTGAATAGATGCAAAGATTTGATTATCGATCTATCTATACGGTAATCAATTTTCATTTAATAAATCAGAAGTTAAATGGCTTTCAATTATTTGATGTTGATACACACACTTACACACACACACACATATATATATATATATATATATATATATATATATAGTGCTCAATCTAAGTGATGCAGCATATATATCTAAGTTAGATTAGATGACTCCATACACTGAGGGAAGATGGAGCAAATACTTCTGGCCTATGGTCTACCCAGGGAGACCGTCGCAGCCATAATGATGCTCTATAAAAACACAAAAGTAAAAGTTCACTCACCGGATGGAGACACAGACTAGTTTGAGATTGTTGCAGGTGTGCTGCAAGGGGACACATTAGCCCTATATCTGTTTATTATCTGCCTAGACTATGTGCTTTGAATATCAATAGATTTAATGAAAGAAAATGGCTTTACTTTGGCAAAGGCAAGAAGTAGATGTTACCCTATACAAACTATTATGGACATGGACTATGCCGATGACATAGTGCTTCTGGCAAATACACCCACCCACGCTGACCCTGCTGCATAGTCTGGAATGAGCTGCAGGTGGCATAAGCCTCCATGTGAACGCAGACAAAACGGAGTACACACGCTTTAATCAAAGAGGCAACATCTCCCCACTAAATGGTGGTTCTCTGAAACTAGTGGACAAGTTCACCTACCTTGGAAGCAGCATCTCATCTATTAGAAATTACATCTTCATGCGACTAGCAAAAGCATGAACAGCTATCGATAGGCTATCGGTCATATGGAAGTCTAACCTATCTGATAAAATAAAAGTTTTTTTTTTTTTTTTTTTTTTTTCAATGCAGTAGTCATGTCAATACTGCTATATGGATGCACTATGTTGACGCTGACAAAGCATATGGAGAAAAGGCTTGATGGCTATTATATGAGAATGCTACAAGCTGTATTGAACAAATCCTGGAAGCAACATCTCACAAAACAGCAGCTGTACAGCCACCTATCACCTATCTTAAAAACCATCTAAATTAGACGAACCAGACATGTGGGACACTGCTGGAGAAGTAAGGACAAACTAATAAGCAATGTACCCCTGTGGATCCCTTCACATGGATGAGCAAGGGTTGGGCGATCAGCTAGAACCTATTTATAATAGCTCTCTACTGATACAGAATGTAGCCTGGGAGACCATCTGGGAGTGATGGACAATAGAGACGAGTGGTGAGGGAGGGTCAGGAAAATCCATGCTAGCAGCACAACATGATGATAATGAAGAACCTATGTGATTCAAACTTTGATACACACACACACACACACACACACACACACACACACACACACACACACACACATGCCCACACATATCTAAATTAAGATAGCATATACACAGTCAATAGCATTTGGTGACTGTTAGTTTCTCACCTATCTGATTGTCAAATCCATGATTGCATTGGCAAGAAACTGAGAATTAAAATGCAATTGACTCTCTGTCTATGCTGTTCTAACTTAGATGATTGTTCTATCACTGATATTGTCTACCCCTTCTTTATAAAGATTGTCTACTCTATCTTTATAAATATAGCTAACTATATATATATATATATATATATATATATATATATATATATATATATCTTTAAGAAAAACAAAAACTGGTCACATTAGGATTCTAAATTTATTTCCATCCTGTTATGGGTATTGATATGAATCAATAACACCAAAAATAACAGGACTTCTTCAGATCTAATGGATAAAATAATTACAGACAGAATAAACAGAGGAGGTAAGGGTTGGAGGTGGTAGAAGAGGGGTGAAGAATTTCCTCGCACTTCCGGTTTTTATTTTTTTATTTTTTATTGCCGGTTGGAATCACAGTAAATTAAAGTTTTTTAATTTTTAAATTCTAGATACATTTCAACATAGAGAATTAAATCACATGACGAGTCTGCCTTACTATTCCCCAAAAGCTGATCTGAAAAGAAGTGATAGATTTATGCTTTTCTAAAGAGCATTAAAATGAGGTGAAATGTAAACAGCCTTCCCTAAGATTTTAATTGGCTTGTTCATTTGATTTCCTACGATGACGACTGTTATGCACGTTTTGACTAGATTTGGTTTCTTTACACATCAATCTTTGTGGGAGTCATTTAATATTGAAGCCATCTTTGTAGATCATATTTACCAACCCCTCCACTCGGGCAGGATATGACACAACGTCAATTTTTAAGCGGAGTTTAACAGGTTTGAATTCAGAGTTTTCCTTCTCCTAGACTAGTTGCCTCATCAAGGCTGAAGAACCTAGTCTGCCCTACTATTTACCCATAGCTGGAGGGAGAATAATTGGATTCATACCTTTCCCAAGGGTATTAGTGCTATGTGAAATGCAATCAGTCAGGTCCAGGATTTGAACTTGTATCATCGTGTCCATATCCTGCGACGATAACCATTACACCATGGGCAGCATCCATCTTTGTAGATGGACAGCAGTGGCACAATTTAACCCCTAACTGGGAGGATAAGAGAGTTCATGCCTTTCCCAAGGGGCATTAGTCTGAAAGTAAATGTAATAGCGCAACTGAAAATCGACTTCTCTTACTGCAATGTCATAGTTAAGCATGTTAGCTCTCCCATAAAATTTGGTGCATCAGGAGCTGCTAAAAGAATAGGAGACATAAGAATCATTGTTGAAACTGTGTCAAATGTCACCAGGTGGTTTTGGATTATGAGAGTGAGCCCATTAATTGTTACTGGTGGGAGGATATAAGTTGGAAAGGATCAAAACCAACTTGATCCACCTGAGTGAGGGTTGGGGGTTCTGATATTAAAAGACCAAAGTGTTCCTCCTCATCTGTGAGATATATTCAATAACAATCCTTGGACTCTGTCTTGATTTACCTTTTATATAGGTCTGTGCCTATAATTCATACAAGTTTAATTGAAAGTTACAGACAACTACTGTTTTCTAATGTTTTCAATCTTATAATAATTTGCTAAGTGTTAATCTGCTGTTCATAGAGATAAGGCTTCTCTATTTTTGGACCAGTTTTCTGGAATTATGATCATTCCTGGAAAGGTTTTGAACTATATTCAGGAATCCAGTTGAGACTAGTTTTTAGGCAGAATCATTCTCATCTGCTGTCTCTGGCTTACTCTCTCTCTCTTTCTGTAAAAGGGTGTGTCTGTCCCGTGTATTCTGTCTAATACTTTAAAATTTTCAAACTGATTTGGCTAGCTAGTCTCATAGGACCATTTCTACTGAATAATGAGTTTGATTCTCATTGAACTTATGACCTTGAGTCAAACTTAGGCTATGCTTAGGTTTTGAAAGACTTACTCTCAAGTCATACTGAAATCACCAGTTTCTGTTAAATCACTTAAGTTAAGCCATGATAAACCTATTCAGTTCTCAAATGGGTAACCAACAGGTACTGTAAGCAACTTAAAGCCTGTATGCCAAATAAAGCAAAGCTTAGTAAATAACAAACCAGTTTTTGAATCTTTTTTTTGTCAACTTCCACCACAACTCTAAATATATAAATCCACAGGTAGTGTGTGTACCAAAAATTATGCTATAAAAGTTGTTTTTTTTTTTATTTGATAATCTAATTTTTTTTATATTTAATCAATATACTTTAAATTTTTAAACTATACTTAAATTTTATTTTTTCAATTCTTAATCTATATACTTAATTTTTTTTTTATACTAGCAATGTAAATCTATTTTTGGTTTTGTGGCTTAGTGGTTAACATATTGTAATGAACTTAAACTGCAGTTATGCTATGACATTTAGTTTTGGACTAAGACCCATGGGAAAATGCATGAACTCCTTTATCCCTTCCACCTATGGATTAAATAGTATCACTATTTTCTTTCTATAAGGTTGGCTTTGGAATTAAATAACCCACAAAGTTTGATATGCCATTAAACAAACCAAGAACTAACCAAATTTTTTTGGTACTACCCTTATAAACCTACAAGTTCACATTCAAAAGAAACTTTTCTATAAATTCATTTCTGAATAAATCACTGCATTTGCCACATTATAAGTTTCACATTGAATAAACAAAAAAAAATACATACCTACAAATATTACAATGCATTCATTGAGTTGGGATAAAGGACTGTCTGTTGAAGGTTGTGAGTTTTGTGGGTTCGATTAAATACAATGGTTACTAGTCTTGTCATTTGCCCTTGTAAATCCTTATGTATATAACATAAAAACAAATCCAGGGATCTGAAATGAAGAATCAATCTTGAATACCTAACCTGATTTTTAGGCAGAATCTCTCTCTCTCTCGTCTGTCCAATGTATTCTTTTTGTTAGAAACTATTTCTCTTTGTCATGGAGACAATTTCCAGTTAGAATCTGTTTTCAATTGACTGCAAACAAAGAAAAGAGACAAACTCAATACCAGACTGTCATCTACTTAAAAAGTGATTTCTCACATGGTTAGCTTTACATAGCCATGAGCAGGTTTTGAATCCTCACCAAAAAAGGTCAAACAAGGAAGACATATATATCATAAGTAATGTTGTCTATTTAGAGATTGTTTCCTGATGAAAATATTTGTGAAATTGACATAACAAACTCAGCTGAGAAAAGATTAAAATATTGGTTTGATATCTCATAGCAGCTGATATAGATAATCAGCCATCCGCAATGTAAAAAGAGATGTGAGTTTGTGAGCTTATCCTTCATTATTGTCTCTAGTTTACACTGTTCCTTAATATCATAGAAAAAAAAACCCATCTGCATGAGAATAAAGCAACAAAAAGAAAAATCAATAAAATAAAAGAAACAAAATATTAGTCAAAATTTTGAAATTCCACCAATACGCTCGTATAAGAGGCACACCTAGTCTAAAGGTTATTATTGTAGGAAATGAAATCATCGACTTGAGTTCAAATCTTGAACAGGGCTGTGTGCATTTTACTTTGTACTAATTCCCTTAAGAAAATCTGAATCCAGCTGTTTGCCTTTCAGCTGTGGGTGAATTGTAAGGCAGACTGGGTTCTTTAGTCTTTGTATGGCAACCAGTCTAGGAGAAGGAAACTCTGAATTCAAACCAGTTTTATTATGCTTAAAAATTGACCTTGTGTCACATCCTGCTCATAGTGGAGGGGTTGGGTAAATACATACTCTTGTATATGTCGTGCTTCAGTTTTCCATTGACCTGTTGAAAAGAAAAAGAAACCATTTGAACTTTTTTTTTTTTTTTGTGTTTGAACCGAATTTATTTTGTTTTGATATTCATTGCAGTTGACATGTTATCGTAATTTGTTTTGCATGATTCTAATTAAGAAAAAAAAAATGTTATCTCTTAAAAATTTTTACATTTTTATAAGAGGGGAAAAAATGATTAAAAATGCAAAACGAAGCTAAAAATTCAAGAGAGATTATCTTGATTGGTTATCTATACTTCACTACCGATTACGGCGGTCAAAGGTCATTTAAACGAGATGTGAAAGGAATATTTTTTGGTATAATGTTTTTTTTGGTATAATGTTTTTGTATAATGTTTTTTTTGCATATTGTTTTTTGGTATAATGTTTTTTTCATGTTCTGATCCAAAATCCGAGAAGCAAATAATTGTTGCTATTCATCAGACATAGATTATATTTCTTGTTACTCTAACTGCATCTGATGGTGAGTTTCCAATTCTGGAGCTTAGGGAAATGTGGATTATCTCTTCATTACTCCTAGGTCCATTCTGATCCAGAGTGATAGTACCTGTTAGGGTCCCACCTATGGATAATTATAGCTGAATTCAAATATTCTACCATGATTCTTTTGGTTGGATGGTTTTTATAGGTTATTTAATGCTAAATCCATTTTTATGCAAATAGTTCTATTTCAAGCAATTCAGTTTAGCCTGAGTACACAGTTTAATTGTCAAAAACATTTCTATTTCAAGCTATGGGATTTTTTTCATTAAATCTATAGTGACAATTTATTAAAATACATTGCTCAACCAAAAAAAAGCCTAAATCCCACAATTTTCTGGAATGTTTTTTGAAAGGGTTTAAGAAAGTTGAGAAATGATGTGCCAAGTGAATATGTAAAGTAAATTAACGAAGTAACAAATAGCCGGTACTTGTTTATTTTTTGGTTTTAGGTTATTATTTATTCATTTAAAAAAACAATGTTTTGACCGGCCCATTGGCATTACTGTTAGCGTTCACCAATGGTCCAGGAGACCTGGGTTCAATTCCAAGTCAAGTCATACCAAGGACTCTCAAAAATAGTACTTGATATTTCTTTGCTTAACACTCAGAATTATAAGGTATGGATCAAGGGTAAGTGGAGTAATTCAAGGAAAGGAGTAGTGCTCTCCCCTACACCTTGGTGTAGTAGCTATTGAAAAGGGTGCCTTTGGGTTTATTTTTTGGTCCAAATTGAATAGGAAATTGCTTTTTTTTCTAAGAGCATTTTAAGTGTATTGCTCTCATTAGATTCTTATTATGATGTATCAGTTTTATTGGGTTCTGGTTAAAAACAGGGAAATGGGGAATTTTACTAATATATGAACAGATACTGCAAATGTTTTTGGCCCAACTATTTAAAAAAAAATTTCTTTTTTAAGGAATGTGAGAAGTGATGTGAAATCTTTTACTTTTTGTTTCAGGTGAGAACTTATCTGTATGACTTTGTATGGCTTCAGATTAATATTGATAGAAGTGATAGTGAATAAATGGGATTTTATCAAATTTGATTATAAACTCAAATTTCAAGCTTAAAATAGAAATGTTTTTGACATTTAAACTGTGTACTTATACTAAACTGAATTATTTGATATAGAACTGTTTATATTATACAAATGGATTTGGCATTAAATAACCTATAATACTTGATATGCCATAAAGCCAAACAAAGCCATAAACCATAAAAAGCTTTCCAAATATGTTTCTGAAAGTGATCACTCAATCTTAAATTTATAAGCTGATAATAATTTATTCATTAAATCATAATTTATCAGACAACAAAGAGAAAAAGACACTTCAATTTCTTCAATAATTCTGAGATGAATTTCTGAATGCAAATTTTATTAGCATGTACTTTAGCTTCAAAATTATTTTCAGCACCTTGAATGGATACAAAAATCTCTAAAATATTGCACTTCTGTCAGTGGGGCTTAGAATATAGTGACTATATCTCCTTCAGAGGAGTAAAACTCCCCCAGAAAGAAGTATCCTGGGTATGATATTAAACTGCATCTGATGGTAAGGTTTCATTTCTGAAACTCTGGAGACTTTAGATTACCCCACCTCATTGCCAATACTCCCAGGTCAACTCTGGCCTGGAGTGAATGTATTTGTTAGGCATGTGTCAAATAGATCTGTTTAAAAATTAGTTTTATTCAATAGAATTTGATGCAAAAACAACAAAAAAACTTGAGAAATTACAGAAAAAATATAAACCATGAATGCAAATCTTTTATCTCTGAGCTAAAATAAAGTTGATATACGAGGTGCATACGATAAGTTTCCAGACCTTTTTTCGTATGGGCACTTTTGTTGATAGTACATACATGAAACTCTAGTCCCCTTCGAAGTAATCTCCTCCAGCTGCAATGCTCTTGTACCGTTCCAACAACTTCTGGAAGGCCCTATGGAAGTCCTCTTGTGTGAGCGTGTCAGTGACCTTCGTCACAGCCTCTTTCATCTCCTCAATTGTCTTATAACGACAGCCTCTGAGCTTAGGGAATAACCAAAAGTCACAGGGAGCAAGGTCTGGACTATAGGGAGGGTGAGCAACTGTCTTGATGCCCATAGTCTGTGACAAGGATGGAGTTGTGGACTGGTGCATTGTCCTGGTGGAAATGCCACTGACCCAATTTGAAGAGTGCTGGCCTCTTCCCTAGGAATCTCTTCCTGAACTTCCTTAAAACCTCAACATACTAACCCTAACCCTTTGGTCGATCAACTCTGGTGTATTGAGTTCCTTACTCCTCCCACACCTCTCATCATCCCTCACAGACTCCCTGCCTTCCTTGAATCTCTTATACCACTCAAAAACTGATGCTCGATTCATGCAAGATGGTTGAAAAGCAGCCTGAAGCATTCCATATGTTTCTGTGGCATTTTTTCCAAGTTTAAAACCAAATTTTATTGCATATCTTTCTTCTAAAGTGTCCTCACGTCCAGATTGCATTTTTGAAATTCACTAGCTGTGACAATCAGGCTTTAATAGGGTGTATTCCAATTGCTGCTGTAGCTGTTCATTTGAACCTGAAATCATAAAAATTGGCTCGTCACCTCATAAGATGAAGAGCAATCACATAGTGAATTTTCAAGAGTCTACAACAATTTTAAATGCCCATAGGAAAAATGTCTGGAAACTTATCGTATGCACCCCGTACAGTTAAAATCTATTAATCAAGCACTCAATCTAAAATATTATTAGGAATGATTTTCATTATTGTGACACCTAAAATTCTTTTGAAAGTAAAAGAAATTTTGATTTCAATAAGTGATTTCAGCCCAGTCAGCTAAGGCTGTAGAATACACCGACTACATCTCTGCTGGGAGGTAAGACCACCCCCCATGCCAATAAGGAGAGTCCTAGATATGACATTAAACAATCTGATGGCAAGGCTCTAGTAATGCTGGAGCTTTGAGGAATGTGGAGTACTCCTTCTTTGCCATTGCTCCCAGTTCCACTCTGACCTGAAGTGGCAACATCTGATACGGTCCTATCAATGGGCCAAATAAAACAATGTATAAACAAATGACTGAAGTTAAATTGTGACTGTTACATAGCAATACTTGAAACCATTCAACTGTGCAAAAAAGAACTCAGTCTTATTTAAGATGTCATTGACAAAATGTGTTTACAAATCATATATATATATATGTGTGTGTGTGTGTGTGTGTGTAATAAATATATATATATATATATATATATATATATATATATATATATATATATAGTGCAATTAAATGGAGACTCAAACTCGGTTAAGCCGTCATAATAAATTTATTTTGGCGGAGAACATTGTTGGTATATTCTCCGTCTCATCGGATGACTCTTTTACATGCTCTGTATTGTCCCAAGAGGAAAAAGAGGATTTGGCATTAAATAACATACAATGATTGATATGCCATAAAACCCAACTAAACCTGTTATTTAATAAATTTTCTGTTCAGTTAAATGACCCCTTTATACTAAGGGTGTGCTGTTAGATGATTAAAATTAACTATTGTACTTAGAAAACAACAACAACAACTACTGCTATTATAAAGGCTTGGCTGTTAAAGCTGATGAATATTTTGAAGAGTGACTGGAATTGGACTGAATTTGTGGTCCTGTGCCAGACTAAACAGCAAAGTTTTATAAACAATTTAAAAAAAGAAAAGACTAAAAAATTGCTCACATTGAAATCTGCAAAGTATTTAGCCTTGAACTCTCATAATACACATCTCCTTTCAAAGGAAACATGTATCATGACAGTTCAGGGCTTAATACTTTGCAGATTTCAGATATCCTTTTAAAGGAGACACTGTTAATCATGGTTATGGGAAATGGAATTGGCAACTCTGGTTCAAATCCTGGATTATCTGTGTTTTGCTTTGAGCCACTGGTCTTGGGGAAAAGCCTGAATTTTATGTTTTCTCCCCAATTATGTATAAATTGTAGAGCAGACTGGTCTCTTTAGCCTTGGTAATCAATCTAGAAGAATAAACAGTGAATTCAAGTCAGCAGAACTCTGATTAAATATTGACTGCCTGTGGCAGAGGGATTGGGTTAATACATACACTACCTATCAAAAGTATTTGGCCAACCTCAAAATTTTTTATTTCTCATCCTAAAAGTGTTATTTTTAATGAAACAAATTAAGTACTAAAATGTTTTTATTATTATACTAAATACAAGTCTTCCTGAGCCATGTTAAATATAAATTAAACCAAAAAAACACAAAACTTCTTAAATTTTTGATTCATCAAAATATGATTCCCTTTGGCCATCATCACTGCTTGACAGATTCTTGACATTTTTTCCACCAAAGATTTAAGGTAGACTGAAGATAGTTCAGCCCAGCTTTCCTGCAAGAGTTGCTAGAGGTAAACTGCACTTGAGGGTTGTTTAGCTGTAACTTTTCTGTCCATTCATCCCACACCAGTTCAGTGGAATTTAAGTCCATTGACTGTGCCGGCCAAGATATCAGTTGAAGCATAAGCTGTACCTCTTTGCTTTTAATGTACATCTGGCAGAGGTTAATAGTATGCTTTGGGTTATTATCTTGCAGGAGTACAAATGTTTGACTCACAAGATGCATTCCAGATGGGATCATGTGATGCTGCAGTATGCTGTTATAGCCAGTCTGATTCAATTTGCTATTCACGTGGTGCAAATCTCTGATTTTTGCAATTGGCAAAACCCTCTCACACCGTAACAGAGCCTTCTCTATTTATGCATTCCATTTGGTTGCATCTCTTTCACCAACTCTTCACTGCACATAGACCTACCTATTTGACTCAAAGATTTCAAACTTTGTTTCGTCAGTTCAAAAGACTTTATTTCACTACTCTGTTGTCTATTCTTTATGTACCTTGACCCACTGGAGCTTTTTGTCATTGTTTTGCTTCCTCAACAGTGGTTTCTTGACAGCAATTCTGCTATATAGGCCAGCTTCACAGTATTCTCCTTACAATGGATGTTGACATATTTTTTTTCACAACATTGGTTCAGTTGTGGAGTGATGTTTGGAGCAGTCAGCTTTCTGTCACACAAACTGGTGACTCTGATGAAATTGTCCCCTGTTCTTGTTGATTTTAGTGTACCAATTCTACTTAGGGTTTTGTTTTGTATTGTTTCTTGATGTTTCCTAAAAGTATAATTCACTGTAGTTTGGAGAATTTTTAGTTCTAAAAAAAAAAAAAAAAACGCCTTCCAATCAATTTTTCAAATGATATTAAGGTTAAAGTGACAGAGGAAGACTTTTATTTAGTATAATAAATCAAACCATTGTAGTGCTTAACGTGTTTCATTAAAAATAACACTTTTAGGATGAGAAATGAGAATTTTTTTAGGGGGGGGGTGTCCAAATACTTTTGACTGGTAGTGTACTTCCTGAAAACAGCTTGTATTTCTTTAATCTTTTGTTGTTGTAAATAATTTTCATGAATATCATCAGTTAATTGGCTGTTAATTTATATCGCAGGAATTGATATCCCCAGAGATTAAACAAAAAGAATTGAAACAATGAATTCGATGAATACCTTCACACGATGTTTTATCTAAATCCTGTTTCTTTACATATTTTTTTCTTGGTTTTATATTCAGATATAATTTTTTAAAAAGTTTCTATGATATTTGACCGTTAGTTCAGCTAATTGTGTCATGTCCAGCCTTTCAGGATTTTAATGATTATGACTTTTCACAATTTCCTTAGTATACTGAACTCCACTTTAAAAAATAAACACTGATCTTATGTCACATTCTGCTAGTGGCAGAGGAGTTGGCTAAATATACACACACGAATATGGTAATGGGAATTTAAGTAATATACAGACTGATATATTTTGTGATTATGTCTGTTGGTATTAACTATAAAAGATTAGTCAATCTCATCTCAACAGTCGTTGCTGTTATGTCTGTTGATTTATTCTAAGCATAAAGTTTCACTCTTAGAAAAATCTGTTTTTGCTTGTAAGCTTGGATCTTTTATTGCGCTTTCTACTAACCTATCTACCAACCTCATTTCTTGGTCGTCTTTTTAATTCTCTTGAGTGTTAACACTTGCTTACAAGCATGTCTCTTTTTGTTCTGGATGTTTGTTGATGATATAATTTTTATTACTCTTATCTTTGTTGATAGGTGCCTCTTTTTAAGTGAGTCTGGAAATAGATTGACTTGAAAAGAATTCCCCTTGAAGAATTTGTCTGAAACCTTCATCTGGCATACATTACTTTTTTTTTTTATTTTTTTTTTTTTTAGCATAACTTTATGCATTCTCTCTGTTCCTTTCTTCATTCTCTTCTTTCTCCCTGTTTCAGCTTGCTTAAATAACTATCCAATTTATGTTTTTCTAGCCTTATATTCCTAACGCATCTCCAGCAAAAAAAACAATATTCACTTGGAGAATGCGTGAAACTTCAAAGAGTGCATTTTTCTTGCCAACCTTGACTTTCTGTTTGTTAGCAGATAAAAAAATGACATTCTCGAGATAATAATGATGATGATGATTGTTTTAATGGCCTAAACACTTTTCATTACTCTCATGTGACTGATATCAACATGTGTTCTTTTGCCGATTCCAAAGACTACTTGTTTGTTTATTTATGCAAACAGCTATCAAAAACAAAAGACGCGTGCAGCTGAGATGCTTATTTTAAAAAGCAGTGCAGAAAATCAATGCATTTCTGAGATGAAAGGCTTTGTTTATTAGCGGAATACTTGGAAGCAAAGTATGTTTTTGAAAAGGGGAAAGTTTTCAAGAAATATCCAGTACAGAAAAGGATTTTAAATAATCTGATCTCTGAAATTTTTCACGGATAGTTTTTTT
This sequence comes from Sepioteuthis lessoniana, assembly GCA_963585895.1. NCBI lineage: Eukaryota > Metazoa > Mollusca > Cephalopoda > Myopsida > Loliginidae > Sepioteuthis > Sepioteuthis lessoniana. The sequence continues at coordinate 6,124,907 of OY757929.1, read as the reverse complement.
TTTTTTTTTTGTTTTTTTCCCCCCTTTTTTTAATTGGTCATTTTTCCCAACTTATTTTTAGAACTGTTATTTTTTTATTCTTTCTTTGGTCAGTTAATTCTTTGAGTAGATATTCTTCACTCAATATTAATCATATTTCTTTGCATCTAACTGAAAAAAACATTTTTTTTTTTAATCTCTGAACAAAACTACTTAAAACCTTAACAATATCTTAGGTACAAGACATTTCAGCCTTTTATTTTTATGGTTATTAATCATTCACTTAAAAAAAAAAAAAAAAAATTGACAGAAGTATATGTGCATGTGGGGAACTTCACTCAACCAATAACAACCCCAAAAAAGTTAAACAAGAATTCTTATAATCATCTTTACATTTTAAAATTCATTATTTATTGATATTTCATTTCTGCTTAAATTCTTGAAACACAATTGCTAATTTCCTTGTTTCAGGTTGTGACTATTTTTGGTCCCTTAGAATTTTATAGGAATTATTCGAAATGTGACACTTTGCATATTATACATCCACAATTTGTTTCTTTTTATTCAAAAACTGAAAATATATGTATATAATTAATTAATGGGAAAGTAAATTATGTTCATAGACATTTTTTTGCTGAAGAGGGAAAAAAAACCTTTTCTGTTTTAAAATAGGATAGGTAATTATTGTCTAGAATCAGTATACCAAATTTTAAAGTGTATCATTTTAATATCTCTATTTTCTATATTCAAAGAACTATCTACCTTGTTTGAGTTTTCCCCATAAATCTTCACACAGATCAATATCAATAGATATAGATATTCTAGTGATTAGGAGTCGTGATTGATTGATGGATTACATAGCCTCATCTACCAACAACATGAATTAAAACTTTTGCCATTAATTCTAAAATAACTTATTCTATAAACAGGGAAGACCCCCCCCAAAAAAAACCCCTGATTTTGCTGTATTACATATATTCAATTTTCTTTTGATTTAAAAAACCTTTTTTTTTTTTCAATCTATTATATTTCTTCATTTATTTGCTGTTTATTACTAGTATCAGTTTTACTTTCATTAATTGTATAAATAAAATTCTCTAACAACGTTTGTATATATCCGATTGTAACTCGGCTAAATTGGCAGAGCAGTGTGAGATTTTTATTAGAGCAATACATTTAGAATATTTTAACTGAAAGAATACAGCAATTTCCAGTCGAATGGTAATTTTGTAGGATCAGAAGTAGTCCTGAACAGCATTTTGAAATCATTTAAATTCTTAATATAATAGAGAAAACCATGAAATGTTAATCAAAATCTTTCTCTCCTTTTTAAATAAAAGTATCTATATCATTATAAACTAATACTTATAATGGGGACTCAATAAGTTTGTGGATCATTTAGTATAAAAAAAACTGCTAATTCTGGTGGATCAAACAGGAAATTCTGAGGTATATTTGAATACAAACATTTGAAAAAGTTTTTAAAAAAAGTCTCTTTTACAGATTTATTTATTCTTTAAAAATAAAATGGATTACCGACTTTTAGATGATGATGAGAATGAAGAAGTTGATGAAAGACGGAGAGGTTTAAGAGAAATTCTTAAAACTCTCCAGCAGATTTATTTGAGGAGGTTTTTAAGAAGATGTCAACAAATATCACAAAAATTACTGAAAATCTCCAATACAAGCAAACAATGAATTATGAGAGCAAAAATTGTTTAACTTTAATCTAATTATATATATATATATATATATATATATATATATATATATATAGTTAGTTAGTTTTCTTTAATGTTACTAATCCTAAAAAATGTTGATTTTTAACTAATTATTTATAAAATAACATAAAAATCCTTTTATCTATTTCTATAAATCTTAGATTTTTTTTAATATATTAGTATATAAGAATGGCACAGAATTTTTTTCTCAAAGGATTTGGTTCAGTTTCTTTGTTTAATGGCATATCAACCTTCATGGGTTATCCCTGTAGAAGAACAGTAGTGGTACTATTTAACTCATAGCTGGGGTAATAAGGGAGTTCATGCCTTTTCCAAGGGTATTAATCTGAAAGTGAACATAATAATGTGACTGGAGTTTGAACTCACTTACTATGAGGTTGCAGTCCAGTATGTTACCCACTACATCATTGAGACTCTACCTTTCTCAAAGAAGGGAATCTATATTAAAATAGTTTTAGACAAAATCTACTTCTTTTACCATAGTTGATTATATTATGATTGATCAGAATTTAGAATTTTATTTTAATTGGCATTTAAAATTTTCTTCTAAATCTATGAATATATCAGTAAATTAAAAACAAAAAAATCTTCCTCTTTACTAGAG